>JADLZL010007648.1:0-142809 GCA_015844335.1 Chrysopogon serrulatus | reverse complement strand
TTTTTTTGACAATGAACGAAGTTTTATTTCAACAGCAAACAGCTGAAATGATGTTTACATAATCCATGCAAAGAGATTGCATGATTGTCCGAACAGGACAAAGAGAACTATGAGCTGCATTAGTGCAGTTGACAACTGGTAAATGGGGAAATAATAGAGGTTGATGAAATGCCTGTCTAGCTAAAGTATCAGCTGTCTGATTCTGATTCCTGTCGATGTGAAAGATCTTCCGTCCTAATGGCTCTGTGCAGTTGAGAAAAGACTGTGTGAGATGCTTGATTCTCCAGTCGGGCGGAGTGGCTAAATCCGCAGAATTGAAGAACGCAGCTAACTGCAGGTTGTCAGTTAGGAAGTTGGTATTCTGCAAGTGTAGATGACAGGTGAACTGTGCTGCTAGCGCCATAGCAGTTGTTTCCGCCATTAGAACATAGGTGCATTCCGTCAATTTTGCCTTGATGTAGACACTGTTCACCGGATTGGCCTGCAGATTTAAGATTAAGATGCCTATACCTGCCGTCCTTGGTTCGAAGTGATTATGGTCAGGTTGAAGAGATGCATCTGTAAAACATCGGGGACCAGGTAGGAGAGCCGGTAGTGTAGTTAGGGCGTAGGATGTTTGCTGTGGGGTATCTGTTCGTCTTATGGAAGTACCTGCACTGGAAGAACACATACCTTGTTGAGGGGATAAGTCCTGCTGGACAGAGTAGGAGGCCAAGTGTGCCGCCACTGCATGATGGACTTGCCATGGGGTCCATTCAATTTTTTGAAACCTGTGGTCATTCCCTGCTTTCCAAAGGTACCATAAGGTAAGTAAACATTTATTAAAATGATCATCAGTACAAGCTGGTGGAAGGAGAGCAGGTAAAATGGTTTGAACACCATCAAGTTCGTTAGAAAAATCAGTGGACCGTATAGGTGGCTGAAAAGAAAACCAGACAGCTCTAGGGAGATGACATTTAAAGAAAAGATGATCATCAGTTTCCACTAAACCGCATGCAGTGCAATGCTTGTCGATATGTTGCGTGTACCTGGCCGCACGATCAGCAGAAGCTAAGGCCCTTCTTATGAGGCGCCAAATGAAGGTTTTAATGAGGGGTGGCAACCTTTTATTTTTCCAAGCTTTCTGCAAAATAATGTTAGCAGCAGGAAGAATGCTTTTGGAGCCATTTACTGGAAGATTAATTAAATGTTGGCTACTTAAGTGTCTGTAGATGTTTTTGGTGGTGCAGCGGCCATCTCTAGCTGGGATCCATTTAAGATCATCAGGTTGGGTACAAGGAACAGTTTTGATATTAGCTATAGACTGAACAGCTTGATCATCGAAAATATTAGTTAAAAGGCGGAGGTCCCAGGTATTGGAGTCATTGTTCCAAAGTTGGGAAACAGTGGCCGGTAACGGAAGGACATTTACAGGTAGATTTAAGTGATCATGAATGGAATTCCAAAGAGGACACCACGGAGTAGACCAAACTGAGCTGTTACCTGCCTGAAGTTGGAGCATGACGTTGCCGTGGAGATCCTCTTTAACCTGTAAAATGGATGACCAAAAAATGGAGTGTGGCCCTTTTGCAGTGGCTGTCCAAAAGGAGCTGTTGGAGAAATATTTAGCCCTGAGAACTGCAGTTAGAAAAGGATTCTTATTTGTTGCAATGTTCCAGGCTGCATGAATGATGAGACTCCTGTTTACTGTAGCTAGGTCTCTGATTCCAAGTCCACCATTTTGAGTAGGTTGGCAGATGTCATCCCACGATCTATAAGCAATAGGAGAGGTTGGATTGTCACCTTGTACCCCTGCCCACCAGAACCTGCGAATAATAGTGGTAATTTTCCCTACAAAAGATTTAGAAAAAAGAACAGTGGACATGTAATATATAGGAATAGAGGAAAGAACAGATTTGATATAAGTGAGACGACCAGCATGATTAAGCTTGTTTGCTTTGATAGTGTTTAATTTAGCATGAAATTTATTGTAGATAAATTCATAGGCTTTATTTTTGTCGTTGTGGTTAAGAATAATAGGATGGCCAAGGTGCATAGTGTGGGGTAAAAGGTCAGGAACAGGGAAGATAGTTTTGATCTGCTGTTTTAATGAGTCCGGGACATTACGGCTGAAAAGGATGGAGGATTTATTAAGGTTAGGAGTTTGGCCAGAGAGGTTGCAAAAGTGTTGAAGAATACTCTGCATAGTGGACGCTTCAGAAATGGAGGCAGAGCCGCAAAGAATGAGATCGTCAGCAAAGAGAAGGGAGTGAATGGGTGGGCAATTGGGACCAAGGGAGACGCCAGAAAGATTGGAGTTGGAAAGCTCGGACTGAAGACGGATAGAGAGCTCGTTGATAGCAATAACAAAGAGGTAGGGGGAGAGAGGGCAGCCCTGACGAATTCCCCTGGTAGGGGAGAAAGAAACAGAAGGATCACCATTAACCAGAATCGAGAAGGAGGTTGACGTGATGCAAGTACGAATGAGATCAATGAAATTGGAGTTGAGGCCTAAACGGTTAAGAGCAGAAAGAATGAAGTCCCACCGCAGACGATCAAAGGCTTTGGCAAGGTTGATTTTAAGGAGAAAGGCATAGTGCTTCCAGGATTTGAGAGAAAAGGTGTGGACAATTTCTTGGGTAATGATGATATTAGAGGAAATATGTCTGTTGGAAATGAAAGCAGCTTGGGATTGATGGATGTAATCTGGGAGGTGAGGCTTCAGTCTATCAGCAAGAGATTTGGCGATGATTTTATAAATGACATTACAGAGGCTGATGGGTCTAAAGTCTTGAGGTAAAATAGGCTGAATTTTTTTAGGGATAAGAACAATATAGGTGTAATTCAAATTGGTGTCCATGGATGCAGTAGAATAAAATTCTTGTACCAGATTGCAGACATCGTCCTTAATCCAAGTCCAAGAGGATTTGTAGAACAAAGCGTTTAGTCCGTCTGGGCCTGGTGAGACATTATTACGCATTTGCTTGATGTTGTTGTGAATCTCCTCAGCATCCGGGGTGGAGTAGGTGTAAGTAAAGCTGTCCAAGTCTTCCTGGCTTGCAGTGTGGTTGGAGTCCTGAGTAGGAGATATCAGAGGAGAATGCAGATCAGTAGTAGAAAGGGAAGAAACTGCATGGTTAGGGGTTGCATTGACGTTGAATATAGTATGAAAATAATTCAGCAACGTATCAGTTATTTGCTCCTGAGTAGTAGAGTGAGAACCATCAGGGTTATGTAAAAACGCAATTCTGTTTTTGCGATGCCTCTTAGTGATTGAAAGGTGAAAAAAAGCAGTGTTACGGTCACCAAGAAGAGCCCACTCCTTCTTCGCCCTCTGTAGATGAAATTGTTCATTTTTGTCAAGGAGCTGGTGGTGGTCCTCAGTGAGTTGCTGTTGTAGGATGAAATCCTGCTGCTGAGGAGGCTTGGCCTGTTCTTGTAGAAGCATATCTTCCACCTGCGCTAATTGATCAGATAACTTTGGTTTTTTACGTCTCCAAGCTTTGAGGTCAGTCGCCAAAAACTTGGTTTTTAAATGAAAAGGGCGGTGGGCAGAACGTTGCCAACTACTGTGAGCTATAGGTTGAAAATCAAGTTCCGAGAGCCACCAATTTTCAAAACGAAAAGGTTTGGGCTTACGTCTAGTATTGGAGCTGAGCATAGTAAGGATGGGTGCATGGTCACTACGAAGCATAGGGAGATGATAAACAGTAGTAGAAGGGTACAGAGCACACCATTCAGCATTGGCCAGAGAGCGATCTAACCGCTGGAAAGTAGGACCAGTGGTGAAGCGTTTATTTGTCCAGGTATAAGCAGGACCACTATAACCTTGAGGTCGCAATGCATTGCTGCTGTATGCGTTCCTACCTGACACGCATGTTTCTGCTCCTTCCTGCTGCTTCCTGCTAGCTGGTCGGCTCAGCTGGTTTGGCAGCCGGCCAAGCTGGTTTCTGCAGCTGCTGTGCTGCCCAACTGGCTTAACCGGTTTGGGAACCGGCTAGGCCGGCTTGCCTATTCGTCTAGCCATTTGGTCCTGCTGGAGCCCGACAAAACCAGCTTAGCCGGTTTAGAAACCGGCTGAGCCGGTTCGCCTGTTCCAGTTCGACTAGGACTTGTCTTGATCGAGATTTGGACGGGATTTTTGATAGGAAACTTGAAGATTACAATCTGGAGTTATTTTCTATTGGGATAAGACCACCACCTCTATATATATGAGAGGATCACGGCCGATTGAAGGATCCAACACTCAATTGTTAAAAAACACATCTACTCCAACTTTTACCCTTTTTCAACCTCTCTTACTGTTCGTTGCGACTCTTGACAAGTTTCAAGGGCATCCTAGGCGGCCTTGCTGGTCCTAGGAGATCCTTTGCGTGCATCCCTCCGACGGGTCTTCCCGAGGGTTGTTCTGGAGCTTCGTCGGCGAAGAATGTGCCCTAAATCGGTCATACCAGTCTCTAGATCAGTTCGATCGATCTCGCTGAGTTCTTGCTGCGTTCTAGGTTGGATTGCAACCTCTTCGGCGTGTTAGCCCCTACTGGTGTGTTGCCTAGATCAATTCTAGCGTCAACACAAACCTGCAAAAATGAAAGAGCAAAGATTGTGCGAGGATTTTTAAGCTTCTTTATTAACCATCCATCCCAAAACTCTGCACAAGATATTGGGCACACCCGCACCAGTGTAGAATGTCCCTAAGGCAGCACCAGAGCACCCTTACAATAGTAGTAATACTCTGGTTGCGTTGCTATATTTAGTTCTATGATCTTGCATGCTTAGTATTAGTGATCACTCATTGCATTGGCTCGACTCTCAACTATTTGAGTGCTATATTCTTTCCATGGGTGTTAATGGGGTTTATGCTAAATTCATAGGTACACCAATTATGGGAACAAAGAGGAATGTCATTTGGGTACAAAGAGTTTGGTAACTAACCTTAGAGGACCCAACAAGATATGAGTATCTAAAAATAATCTTCTTTTATAGGTATATTATAAGGTTGGAGGGGTACTTGGTAGTGAATGCACAACACATGACCGGTGATTACAAGATGTCCAGCTCAATTGATATCATTGGTTGTGATGATTATGATAAATAATATCCCATTTGGGGATACCGGCAATGACAAAGAAAGGATCATGATAAAATTTCAATCTCAAATGTTTCTTTCAATATTCAATGTGTTGCTAGTAGAGAGCTTAAATTTCTTGCTATTGGTTGCTCAACTTTATGATTTGGGGTTCAAATGCATATTTGGAATAGAAGATATAGAAATTATAAGAGTGGATGGTGTCAATCTCATCTTCAAAGGATTTAGATATGAGAATCTCTATTTGATAGACTTTAATTCTAGTGAGAAAAGCTTATAACTTGTTTGTTCAGCAAATCTGCTATGGTTTGGTTATGTCATAGAAGATTAGCTCATGTTGGAATGAAACAATTGGATAGATTGATCAAGCTTGACCTAGTCATGGTTGGAAGTGTGTGCAATTTGAGAAGGATAGGTTGTGTAGTTCTCATGTCAAGCAAGCAAGCAAGTATGTTGACACCTCTTAATGTTATTTCTAGCAACGGCGCTAAACATGCTTGTAAGCAGAGCATCGCTACTAGAGTGCCAAGTTGTCATCCCCAGCATAACACCAAGGGATGCGGTATTAAATCATGCCACCATTTAGAATATAGAAATAGTATCCGCAAGCACATAGATCAAATACCATTGTAGCATTTTACCCGGAGTATTACCAGGTTGTCATTTATATTTTTCCAAAGGAAGGTCTACATGGCTCTCGTGTAAAGATAGCGTGTTAACCTAAGTGTAATGGATAGGCATAACCATGTCCTCACTACTCAATGCAGGGGTAAGTCACAAGATAAATGATAGGATAAGTATATAATCATCAGCATAAACAGATAGAGACTCCTAGCTATATCATTAGGGTTACTAGTAGAACATCAAGAGATATTCCTGTGTTATTTCTAACTACATGTCAATGCATATTATGGTTAGTGCAATTACACTTAGTAGTCATAGCTAAGGTTAGCATTATATCTATTCATAGTGGACATATTAGGGAAGTTTGAGAACATAGCACGCCCTTCAGTACAAAAGCCCTACTGTGCCTATAAACGGGGTTTGGACTACATAGGACTCAACAGGATTGTCACACCCACGATCTACCAAGCCCGGCCTATAAGGTGCATTCACAGATAAACAATGTATAAGCACCATGCTTACACAATGTTTACCACTCACCCAACGATCAATTAGATGAGCGCTGTACGAACCTATGAATAAGTATAATGTCAATCTAGCTATACTAAGCATATAACTATAATAGACAAAGAACAATATAACTATGAATATAATAAGATAAGTATTCATTAATTCAATTGTAGCAATCATATAACTATACAATGAAAGAGAACAAAGGTGAGAGGAGGTAAGAACTATACCAAATCCAAGCTCTTGATGGCTCCGGAATCCAAGCCTTAAACGCCTCCCCTCTAGTTCTAACTAGCTATCTAGGCCCTAGCTAAGGAGCTCGATTAGAGTTTAAAGGCGATGATCGGACTTCAAATGAGGAATGAATGAATATGCCTCTCCCTGGGGGGGTCCTGCCCTCCTTTTATAGCCCTGGGCGATGATCGTGAGCCATCGGATGAAACCGACTTTGACATGCAGCTGAGATTGACCCTCAAAGGCGGTGAAGCGAACCGGGCGAACCGGGCCACGACCGGGCCCCGGGCCGAACCGACCCGGTCTCGGGTGGGACCGGCCGGTCCCACCTGGTGGCCGCTGGCCCCCCGACTCGGCATGGTGCCTTCTCGTCTCTTCTAGATTCTTCTGTGTTGCCGCGGTGTCCGTTTTTCCGTTTCATGTTCGATAAGCTCTCGTGGTTGCGTCTTTTCCGGTTTATGCTGCGCGAAAACAAAGAAACACCAAAACTCGTGGAATTCACGTCGGTGTAAACCCTATATGTACTTTGGTGATCACAATTGTATCCTTTTCCATGGCTAGTTGACGGTTGGTTTCGTACAATAACGACCGTCAACAACTTCTCCAAGCTTAACCTTTGCTAGTCCCTTAGCAAAGAAAACTTAGAAAAAGTTATTGTAAGATATCTATGTGTTTAAGCATTGTAGCCATATCAGAGCAACTCCCTAGAAGTATACCTGCAGTTAGACAGAAATTCTCCTCCAAGTTATGCAATAACTGAGCCGACTTTCAAACTTACCCATATTACCTTTGACTGTGGGGCTTATTAACTCTTCCTTGGGTCTTGAGTACTTGACAGATAGAAAGATCCCATCTAAGCACTATATCTCAAGCTCTTCGATCAACTATCATTCTGGAGTTTTTAGAGGTTTTCAAATAAAACTCAGAGCTTTCCATGTATGACACTCTCAGGTCTCTCAATATATGTGGTATTTATGGATTCTCACCAAGGCAGTGATGATGGTTGCCTTTCTTTTCATCCTATAACTAAAGCTTATGTGGAGCTCATAGGTAAGGAGAAAACATGAAAGAGCAAACTTGTAATGCATGTGTTGTAAAGTCAAACAATGGATCCATGGAGAAACAAGTCATGCAGTCGAATCATGATGTATAGGTAGATGGATATGGTGGATATGTGGTGGATATACGGTGGAACTTAATTCTACTCAGCTCCTTGAATGCCTACCAATCCTTTGGACTTTGAAAACTAGCCAGAGGTTATAAGCTCTCTTTTTCTTTTCTTTTTTTCAGGGAGTTGGGCATCTAAGTACCCTTGTTTTAGCACTGGGACACTTGTCCATTTTTTCTTCTCCCTTCTCTCTCTTTTTTTCAAATATCTTTTTGCATAGCTCATAGCACTCCTTTTGGCCTTGATAGGTTTTAGAGAGATAACAACAGGAACTTGGAGCATTTATTGGGTGGTTAACCTAATGGAATATTTTTGGTGTTCTCTCTCAGTGTAGGAGAAAAATATTTTTGGAATGAATGTAGGTGGAATGGAATGTTGTTGCGCCTACTCCAAAGTGTAGAGTAGTGCATATGGAGGTGGATCTTGATTCAAGAGCATGACAAATTTCTCACCAGGGTCACAAAGGTTGACAAAACTCAATGCATAACAAGCAGCATGTATGTGGAAGTTTAGCTAGCCTATCTCATCATGTTTGGCTCTGGTGGGAATGTAAGCTTTGTCATATAGGAACTCATCATGTTTTTATATTTTTCAAAAGATAACTCTCCAGAACTCTAGTGTCACTTAGAACAAGATAGATAGCAGCTCAGACTTTCTTAATCTTATCAATCAGGTACCTAGATTTAGTTCAAACATATGCAACCCACAAGTTTAGGCTCAGAGCAAATTTTCATGTCAACACAGTTGGAGCTAAACTTGGGAAAACTTTTGTCTAAACTCTAGGCATTTCATAGGTATTGTAACAAAGCAGCTTATCATTAATTCAAATCATCTCAAGAGCTTCCTTTTTATTGACTCTAGACAGACATGACATTTTTATTTGGTTTTTTTTTCAAAGACTCATACTATATAAGACTCTAAAGACTCTAAGGACTCTAAAAGCATGGACCTTCATGTGCCCATATATTTTTGGTATTTTTAAAGTTTTCTTAGATACTATGGTGAACTTTCATGTGCTCACATATTTTTTTGGTATTTTTAATTTTTATGACCGACTCGATAATCGGCGTAGGTACACTTACACAGGTACCTAGGGGATGCCTTCCCCCAAGCTGGTTGTTGTCGTGGTTGAGCATTGAAGCTGAGCAGTCCTCTCGATGGAGCTCATGCTTGCAAGAGCTGGTGTAGCCGGGAACCTTCATCTCATCCAACAAGAAGTTGCTTCCTCCATACAGTGGTTAGCTATGTGTGGAGAAGGTGTACCTCGAGTGATGACGATGATGATTCTTGGGTGAACTAGCTCTTAGAGTCATCCTGCAGCAAACATCTCACAAAGCACCAAAACTCATGGAACGGATTAGGATAAACAGTTAGTGGTTAGCTGTTTCGTGAACTTGGTCGTTGTGAGAGGTTTTCAAATGTTGTTAAGTGCATACAGTGCAGCAAGATGCTCAATAATTAATTTTGGATTTTCTTTTTATCAAACAGAAAGGAAACATGCATGCTAATTATTTATTTATTTTTAGGCCACCACAGTGAACACTCCTTTAGCTTGCACTGCAGGTATGTCACATGGGGCTTTGAGGTTTTCTAAATATTTTTATGATTTTCTATAAAGATGATGAAAACTAACTATGAATCAAAAGTGCAAGAAAGTAAATGGATAACTACCATTGTTACCTTATGGCAAGGGTTTGGAGTTTAGAGTCCTTCGGACAAGACTTCTCGTCGTCGTCACTCCTGGGGTGCTTCATCGGATCCCGAGGATGGGGACCCTGACGCTAGACCTCCTGGTGATAATGACTCAGTTGAGGAGGTTACCTTTTCTTTCCATACCTTTGTAGGTTGTTGCTTTGGTGCTGTAGGTTCTTCTTTAATTTCTTCCTCCTCAACATTGCTCTTTTGAGAGCGATTTCTCCGGCGCTGATGTCTCCTTTTGGACAGGGTGAAAGCTGCTAATCCAGGAGAGTTATAATCTTTGAAATGACAGTGTACCTTCTCTTCTGGGAATTGGAAGTGGACTTGGCCTGATCCATTGTAGATGATGGCGTTGGTAGTGCTGAGGAACGGCCTCCCAAGGATGATGGGTGTCTCATTTTCTTCTCCTATGTCCAGTATCATGAAGTCGGTCGGGACGTAGTGAGTATGGATTTTAACTATGATGTCTCTTGCTACTCCCTCCGGAAATCTCATCGTGTTGTCCGCCAGCTGCAGCTGCATATAGGTAGGGTATAGAGGTGTATCGAATAGTAAATCATATACCTTTTTGGACATGATGTTGACAGCTAATCCGGTGTCGCAGAAAGCATTGTAGAAGGAGCACTGTCCAATAGTGCAGTCGATGGTCGGCATGCCTGGATCCTCCTTCTTGATTAGGAATGGTGAAGCTAAGAGGTGGTCATGCTTGTACTCGACAGCCTTGACTACTTGGACTTGCTTTCTCACTTGCCTCCTGTTCTTGTTCTTTCTCTTCCCATTTGAATTCTTATTCTTGGCTTCTTCAGTTGTTGGCTTGACTGGGAAGTAAGCTCCTCTTGGGTCTATAGGAGCTTCAAGGGTCTTGTTCTTGAAATGAACCTCTTTATTACCCTTGATGGTGAAACAAATCTTAGCACTGTCCGTGTAGATGGCAGCCTTTGCAGTACTCAGGAATGGTCGGCCAAGAATGATTGGACTCTTGGGATCTCTGCCGGTATCTAGGACTACAAAGTCTTCAGGGACATATGATCTCCCAATTCGTATGCATACGTCATCTAAGATTCCTTCAGGGTGCTTAACCGTCTGATCTGCAAGCTGCAAACATATATTCGGGTAGAACAAGGATGCCCATAGAAAGACTTGGTCAAAGATTACCTTAGGCATGATGTTGACACTAGCGCCTAGATCGCAGACAACTTCAGGGAAGTCATGCTGTCCAATAGAGATGGGGATCATAGGTCTCCCTGGATCTCCTTTCTTGAGTGGCATAGACTCATCTTTCCATCCTCCTGGTGATGCTTCAATGTAGTAACCTGCATACACATCAACAAGATTCATGGTCTCGGGCTCTAGAGGTTGCCCTAGAATCTTACCTTCGTTGGTCGGTGGAACAGCGGCCGCCAGCTGAGCTAGTTGTTGTTCTATTATTTTATTAAAGCTAAGTTGGTTCTTAACAGTAGAGGTAAAGCTATCCATTTTAGTGTTTATGTTTTCTAGCATTTTATCATTGGATGATACGTTCCTAGATAAAGTCTCACAATTTTGTTTTGGTTGGAGATCACTTCTCTCAAAGGCAACTGAGCATAGTTTTTGTAATTAATGCCTTGAAAGTTACCTGGGAAATTACCTTGGTAGTTGGGTCTTTGCTGATTCCATCCTTGATTTTGAGGATGATAATTGTTGTTATTATTGTTGATGAAGTTCACATCCTCACGGGTCTCAGGGCAGCTGTTGCCTGAGTGTCCCATATTGCCACACACTTCATAGGTCATGCATGAATCATTGATGTGCATGACGTCTTGTTTCTGGCTGGCCTTGTCTTCTAGCTTCTTCATGAGCAGAGCTGGTGCATTCCTCCACTCCTCTTGCGGGTTGTTTGGCGCTCTTCACTCTAATCTTGATTGGAGGCCATCTTCTCCGTAAGAGCAGTAGCTTGTGGCATGGTTAGTGACATAAATGCACCTCCAGCAGCAGCATCAACGTTATTATGGGTGCTGTTGGTGAGCCCGTGATAGAAAGTCTGCATGAGGAGCCAATTCTCTATCCCATGATGAGGACATTCTGATATGTAGTCTTGAAAGCGTTCCCATGCCTTAGGGACTGACTCATCATGTTGTTGCTGGAAACTCGAGATCTTCCTCCTTAGGGCACTTGTCTTACCCATAGGAAAGAACCTTGACAGAAAACTGTGGAGCACTTGTCCCAAGTTGTATGATTGTCTTTGTTGGCGTAGAACCACTGCTTTGCCTTTCCCAACAAAGGAGAATGGGAAACAGGCCTTGGAGGATGGTGTCTCTTGGTACATCCTTCATCTTGAAAGTGCTACAAATCTCCAGGAAGTGTTGGAGATGAGCACTTGCGTCTTCATGTGCCTTTCCACAGAACAAGTTGGCTTGCACCATGGTGATAAGGGCTGGCTTGAGCTCGAATACATTCTCCCCAACTTCGATGTTAGGTCCAGTGCGGATGTTGTTGGTGGTTGGAGCGGAGAACTCGCGCAGTGACTTATCAGCCATTTTCTCGAAAACTGGTGCTAAGTTGCCTTCTTGTTGCTCTTCTTCTTCACTTATAGGAACTTGCTCCTCCAAAGAACGAACCTCAACAGTGGGTGTCTTTGATGGAGATTCAAAGATTTTCCTCACTTGCTGGAATTTCCTTCTTCGAAAGAGTTTCTCTGGATTTTCAACATAGTTATCTGGCAGATCAAAACCACTCATTCATTACCCTGCATAAGATATCACAAAGATAGAAAGCATAAGGGTAAGCCTGCATTGAGTAGGGGTCTATGGTTTCCTCTATCTCATTAGTTTGTTAGGTCTATCGCTATTCCTTTATTCGTCAATTGCCTTCCCTGGCAACGGCGCCAAAAATGCTTGTTGACACCTCTTAAAGTTATTTCTAGCAACGACGCTAACCATGCTTGTAAGCAAAGCATGGCTACTAGAGTGCCAAGTTGTCATCCCCAGCATAACACCAAGGGGGTGCGGTATTAAATCATACCACCATTTAGAATATAGAAATAGTATCCGCAAGCGCACAAATCAAATACCATTGTAACATTTTACCCGGAGTATTACCAGGTTGTCATTTATATTTTCCCAAAGGAAGGTCTACATGGCTCTCATGTAAAGGTAGCGTGTTAACTTAAGTGTAATGGATAGGCATAACCATGTCCTCACTACTCAATGCAGGGGTAAGTCACAGGATAAATAATAAGATAAGTATATAATCATCAGCATAAACAGATAGAGACTCCTAGCTATATCATTAGGGTTACTAGTAGAACATCAAGAGATATTTCTGTGTTATTTCTAGCTACATGTCAATGCATATTATGGTTAGTACAATTACACTTAGTAGTCATAGCTAAGGTTAGCATTATATCTATTTATAGTGGACATACTAGGGAAGTTTGAGAATTTAGCACGCCCTTCATTCGTACAAAAGCCTTACTGTGCCTATAAACGGGGTTTGGACTACATAGGACTCAACAGGATTGTCACACCCGTGATCTACCAAGCCCGGCCTATAGGGTGCATTCACAGATAAACAACGTATAAGCACCATGCTTACATAATGTTTACCACTCACCCAACGATCAATTTGATGAGTGCTATACGAACCTATGAATAAGTATAATGTCAATCTAGCTATACTAAGCATATAACCACAATAGACAAAGAACAATATAACTATGAATATAATAAGATAATGTCGATGCGGGGCCAAGACGGTTCCCTATCAACGTGACTCCTGTCAGGACGGACCCACAAGACAGAGACAGAGGGACCGATTCCGAGTAGAAGACGTCCTGTCCTAGTTAGACGGATAGAAAGTAACTTCTGTAATAGAAACAGAACTCTCTCTACTGAGTCTGACTAGGATTAGAACCAAAGCTCTGGCTCTTTTCTCTCATAAAAAGGAGCCAGAGCACCCTCTTTGTAACAAGCGAAAACAACACACGATCATACATCAATCCAACGCAAAAGGCCAAGGCCGACTGGAGTAGAGCTTTTACTCGACGACGAGGGCTCGAACCAGGATAAACCGAGTGTCTCTTTGCGCGAACCGCCCGAATTCGTATTCACCGAGATCCAAATCAACCGCTACGGAACCACGTGGCGGGGCTATCGGGTGGCTAAACACCGGCATACCGGCGCCGCCGTAGGGGATTTCGGCAAATTCAACGTCAGGAGCTCAGCGGACCTACACATGATGTTTTTTCCAAGAGGATCATCCTTCGTCTTCGGGAGCTGGATCTGCGAAGCAAACGATCACGGAGCTCTCCACGGTCGACTTCTTCCAGAACCAGAGTCAGAGATATCTGGAATTTTTTCAAAACTCAAGCTAACGGAAGAGGAAGTTCCAGAACCAAGTACTCGAAACACGCCGAGTTCTTTCTACTTCAGCCTCAACAATACCGCACGGACGTATCAGAATATCATCCAGAGTACGATGGAATCTAACGGCATAACTTCAGAACAAGATAAGTACCCAGTTCCCCTCCCCTTTCAATACGGAAGGTCATTAAATGAGGAAAGATCCGACTACTCGCTCACTATACACAAAGAAGTCTACATGATCAGGCAACCCCTGATTCCACCAGTTCAACCCAACTACCGGTCTTCAGAAGAATCAGAAGCTGATATCCCACCTAATTCGGTAACCAAGGATGGAGAAACTGATAGTCAAAGAGTAGCAAGGGAAAGAAGAAACAAGAAGAAGGGGGAAGGAGGAATCGAGTACAAAAACGCAGGGAAGCGTGGCGTAAATATGAAGAAGAACTAGCCAAGTACAATGAAAGAAGAGCTGAAAGAGAAGCCGAAGAAAGATGAGCCGCAGCAAGGGCCAGACTTGACCCCATCAACAAGATACAAGAACTAATTGACGAAATCAACGCTATACAACGACCAAGTGAAGAACAAGCCAGGCTCAGGAGCCTACTCAGAACAACTGCACAAAGGATACAGGACGACCGAGTACCACCTCGTCGAGTACCATCCGAGCAGACAAGCCAAAGAAGTCAGAGAGTTTCCGCATTCAAAAGGTTATCTGTCCCAAATCAAAGCAGAAGAACTCAACCGCATCATGATTGGGCTGAGAGAACGGGGGAAAACCACGACAGGCTACCAACCCCTCCTCGAAGCCCTCCTAGATCTATTACAAGATATAACAGTCGGGCAGATTCCGACTACAAACTAGAAAAAGTACCGGACAGATTCCCCTGTTTCGCAGGAAGGCTACTCACTGTCAGGCTACCTCACAAATTCAAACCGTCAAACCACTCGAAATACGACGGCAAGACAGAACCAATGCAATGGCTCAGAATCTACTCCCAATCAATAGAACTAGCCAGAGGAGATGACGACATCAAAACACTATTCTTTCCAATAGCACTTGAAACTCTACCACTACAATGGTTCGACAAGTTACGTCCAGGCTCAATCAAAACATGGGGAGATCTTCAGAAGGTTTTCTGTGAAAATTTCACAAAAATTCTCATACACCCAATAACGCAAGCCGAGTTGAAAGGTTTAAAACAAAATCAAGGAGAAAGTCTCAGGGATTTCTATAGAAGATTCGGGGAACTAAGAGCACAAGTTCATGATATTACCGAATGAGAAGTAATTGAAGCATTCTCATATGGCCTGAGAGTAAGATGGATGTTCCACGATTTCTGCAAAGAAAACCCACGAACAAATGAAGAATTCAAAAGAACAGTCGAAAAGATGATTACAGCAGAAGAAAAGACACGGAAAAGATTCCTAGATAACAGAAACAATCAAGATAGAAGAAACAACTCAGATAGAAGAAACAACACAGAGAAACAAGACAACCCAGGAAGGTGGAACAACTCGGACAGCGGACAAGAATACCACAATAAAAAGAGATATTCGGACAATACAGTAGCCGCTACCGAAAGAAAGAAATTCTACTCAGCTAGAAAATTTGAAGAATTCAAGAAAATGAAATACATCTATCATCCAACAGGAATTCACCCAATGGGTGAATGTCAGATATTCCAAGAAAAATACATGAAGATAGACAGACAGGAAAAAGAGGAAAACATAGAAAAGAAAGAAGAAGACAACAATCCAGTAGACAACGGATTTTAAAACCCAAGAGCAACAGTAGCAGTAATATTCTTAGGAGTCCTAGGTATTGACACTTCTAACGTCATTACTAAAAATAGAGATAAACCCTACCTCTAGCAACAGCGCCAAAAATGCTCGGTATTAAATTAACTTATCATTACCAACTAGCCACTCATTTATTACTAACATTCCTAAGCATGAATTAAGTTGTCATCCTCAATTATAGTACTAAGGAATAACTATAGATTTACATGTATTCAATATGACTAGGCAGAGATAAAAGATATGAATATAAACTAAATAGGTTCTGCAAGCGGACAGATAATTATACCGTTGTAGCATTTTACCTAGGGAGTTCTACCAGGTTGTCGATTTATATTTATACCACTGGGAAGGTCTATGTAGGACTTATAACTATAACTTATACTATTGATGTGAAAGGTATACCATAACTAGAATCCTACTCATAACAGAGAGATAAGTCACATGATAAAAGATATAAGATAAATAATGATCAGTCATCATAAATAGATAAACATCAGAGCTCTTCTAGTCATAGTAATAGCTAGCCAATGGATAAACTCAGGAATTAATACTAAGGTAATTCAATAACTACATCAATGAATAACTCTAATTAGTGCAATTACATCTAGCAATCATTGTTAAGTTAATCCTACATCATGATCACATGTAAAGAGGCATCAACTAATGAGGGTATTAAGACACAAGGGTCACCTCCTTCGTGACCGTGTCCATGCTAGTCCTACGTACGGAGGGTGGACTACAGAGGAACCAACGCAGCTGTCACCTGCGCGGACTACCACACGTCCCGACACGTCAGGGTGCACTCACAGATAAACAAGATATCTAGACACCACGTCTACATATTGTCTACCATCTACCCAACGATCAATTAGGTAAAAGCTATACGAGCAATTACATGAATTCAATAAGATCAAACCAACTATCCTAGACATATAATCAAAGTAGACAATGACTATTGCAATTAAGAATATATAAGAGATTAAGAATAATGTTGCCTGAATCATAATATTGAATACAATAAAAGAAAGGTACTAGAACTATATCGAACTCCATGCTCCGCATGACGCCCGTGGGCTCCTGGATCCCGTGAAGAACTAGAACTCTTCTACTTCTAATCTAACTAGGCTAAAGCTATGAACTAGAGAGGCTCTGATGAACTAGAGAAGACTCTTGATGGATTGATCTCCAAATGACTTGATGCCCCAAAGGAGGGGGGTACCCCTTTATGTATAGCCCGGTGGGATCGACACGCCCCAGAGATCAAACCGACCTAACCAATGGCCGAGATGCATCGGAGAGGCGGTGGAGGAAGCTTCCGAGAAGGGGGAGGCAAACCCTAGCGGCAGGGGGTCGGCCGGCCGGGGGTGGGCCGGCCGCCCCACCCGGGCGGGGTCTTGGCCTCCGGTTGCTTCCGTTGTCTTCTGGATCCTTCCCACGTCCCATCTGTGATATTTCCGTGGCGGATAAGTTTCGTGGTAAATATGCACTTGAATCCCTCTTTTAAGCTTTTCTGGAATAATCCCTTCAAAATATAGAATATGCAAAACTCGTGGAAATTATTAGTTAAAACCCTAGACTAGTGTGTATTCATGTATCCTTTTGTGTCTAAAGTTCTAATAAAAGTTGACGTTAACCACCGTCAACAACTCCCCCAAGCTTACCTTTTGCCAGTCCCTTGGCAAACAAACTAAGCCTAATTACTAATATATTTGGATCAGGAGTTAATACAATGCTTTCATTCCTCAAAGGTACACATGTTTTCAAACAGAGATTCTCCTCTGGATTTAGACATTAACTGCTCTAACCTTCAAACTTACCCATTTTACCCTTAACTATGGGGCTTTATAGCTCTTGCATAAGTCTTGAGTAATCAAAAGACAGAACAATCAAGTCAAACACTATGTCTCAAATTCTTCACAGTACCAATATTCTAGAGTTTTTATAAGTTTTCACAATAAAACTTAGAGCTTAATTGTATGACACCCTCAAGTCTCTTTAATATGTGGTATTTATGGATCTCACTGAGGTGTGTTGTCATGCCCTCCTATAACTAATGATTATAGTGGAGCTTATAGGAGTGGTAATAACAAGGATGAGCATACTTGCAATTCATCTATTGTAAAGCCAAACAATGGATCCACAGAGAGTCAAGGCATACAATCAAATCAAGATGTGCGTGTGTATAAAATATGGTGGATAGGTGTATATAAGGTATTTAGTGGCTAGTTTCTAATTCTACTTTTGCTCCTTGAGGATAAATCTCTCTTTTGAACTTAGAACTTTTCGCGGGAAAACATGGGCTATCTTTATTCGTTTTTCTTTTCTCTCTTCTCTTTTCTTTCTTTTTTCTTTTTTTTTCTTTTACTTTCGGGAAGGCGGGCATCTAAGTACCCATTGTTTTAATTGCTAGGACACTTGTCCTTCTTTTACTCCCTCTTCTTTTTTCAATAACTTTTCTTTTGCATAGCCACATGCATCCTTTGAATATAATATGATAATTGGAGAGATAGCAATAAGTGCTTAGAGCAATTAAATAAAGGTTGTCCTATGGGTTTATATATATTTTTTTAGGTGTTTGACTCCCAAAGTAGGAGAAAAATAATTTTAAGGTGGATCTGGACGAAAGTGAAAAATGGTTGCGCTTACTCCCCAGAGTAGGACTAATGCATATGTAGATGGAGTGTGCGTGTGATCTTGATTTTAAAAAGTATGACAAGACTCTCATAAGGTATACGACAAAGGTTGATCTGAACTCAATGCAAAGCAAGCAGCATAAATGTGTAAAAGTTTTCCTAACTCTAAATGTATATTATATATGGCTTTGGAAGGAATTCATACCTTGTCATACAAGAGCTCATCATGTAGGATTTTGGGTTTTCAAAATAAATCTCCAGAACTTAATAATGCTAGGAATGAGACAAATAGCAACTCAACCTTCATGAATCATATCAATCAATCATCTAGACTTAGTTTAAGCATATGCCTCCACAAGTTTTAGGCTCAGAGTAAATTCTTATATCAAAGCAGTCATATCCAAAACTTGGTAGAACTTAAGATTGAAAACTAGGCACTTGGAAGGAATTACAGCAAAGCAACTATTCATCACCTCCAAGATAAAATTTTAATGTTCATCAGTTTTTTTATTAACTCTAGCCTAGACACACTCTAATATAATTAATACTAACTAAGACTTCTTTTTATTGGTTTTTAGATTTTATTTAACCACAGACTCATAAAAGACTCAACAGGCGTGGACCTTCATGTGCCCACATATTTTTGGTATTTTATGAATATATATATATATATATAACAAGTAAACTTAATAATCGCCTAGGTGTAGTCACCTGATAACTAGGGGATGCTCCTCCCCCAAGCTGGATGGTTGTAATACTTGGTGTAGATGTCCTTTAGAGTGAGCTAACCAGTATCGGACCTAGTGGGTGCCACTGATAGACTCTCTCCTTGCTATGATGTTATTCCTGCATAAATACTCTCCACAAAGAGAAACCAAAACTTGAGGCTCGAATTTAGCGGTCAGCCAAAGAGTAATTAATCACCTTTATGAGCTAGCTTTAATGTTGTCTAATTTAAATAGGATTTCAATTTTCTCTTATTTTTAAATTTTCTATTTATGATGCAGGAATTTAAATACGAATGCTATATTTTTGTCATTTTTATTTTATGCCACCACAAATGGATGTTCCTTCAGAAAATACCATAGGGTATCCACATGGGGCTTTGTGATACCATGAGTAATGCAGTAAATATTTTTATTGTTTTTATATCTTTTAGTGTGTAAACAAAATTATGCTACTAAATAAATTGCAAATGCATTTAATGAGATAACTACTATTCTAACCTTATGGCTAGGGTATGGAATTTAAAGTCTACCGACAGGACTTAGATAGAGGAGAACACTTACTCAGTGGGTTCATCGTGCGAGGTAACCTCGATCAACTCCCCGCTTCGTGGTGATGCCGCACGTGCCTCCTTCCATCTCGTTTACGTCTCTTTTTGCTTCTCTGTTTTTCGGCTCCAGGCTCTTGACTTTTATTCTCTTTCTCCCACGCTTCTAACCGTGCTGATAACTAGGGGATGCTCTCCCCTAAGCTAGATGTTTGCTTATGGTTGATCGTTGAAGCTGAGTGGTCCTCATGGAGAAGCTTATGCTTATAAGAGCAAGTGTTGCTGGAATACTTCAATCTCATCACCCAAGAAGTTACTTCATTCATACAGGGTCACCGTATGTCGTCAGAAAGGTGTACTTCAAGTGATGAAGATGAAGATTCCTAGGTAAGTCGGCTCTTGGAGTCATCCTGCAGAAAGCTCTCACAAAACACTAAAACTTCGTGGAACGGTATTAGGATAAAACGTTAATGATTACCGTTTTTAGAGGATTGGGTGTTGTGGTGGTTTCAAAGTATTTTTAAGATAGCAAAGTATTGCAGCAGGATGCTCGCTTAATATTTTTGGATTTTATGGGTTTATATAAAGTGCAAATGCATGATATATATTTTTATTCTATAGGCCACCACAAAGTGAGAACTCCTACAGCTTTTACACTACAAGGGTTTCACATGGGGCTTAATATTTTTTTAAGATGCATGAATGTAGCCTAATGCAAGACTATTTATTTTTTGTTATTTCTATGCATTGCCAATATAGAAAAGTAAATATACTAAAGAGAAATTAACTCATGCAATGTAAGGAAGTAGATATAGATAACTACCGATATTACCTTACGGCGAGGGTTCGATGTTTTTAGTCCTTCGAACTGGACTTCTCCTTGCAGTGGTTCATTGAGTACTTTGAGTTGCTCTTGACGGTAAGGATTGAGGTGGTGCCTCTACTAGTGGCTCCCAATAGTGGTGCCACCTTCTTTCTTTTTGTTGTAGGCGTCTCAAAGCCAATCTTATGTGCATCATTATTACTAGTTGAGAACTTTCACTTGTAGCATTTAGGGGATTGTCTCCCCACATTTTAATTGAAGTGTGTTCTACCCATAAAGACAAGGTAGAGATCAAGTGCATGGGCTTTGTTGGTGGGAAAACACCAATAGAACTAGAAATTTATTTATCCTCTAACCTTGGGCACAATAAGATTGATATTATTCATATTGTTCATTCCTATCATGGGTGAGAGGACTAGAAGTATAAATATGGTATTTAAACTTATGAGATAAAGAGTAAAGTTACTTAACCATTAAAAAGGCTATTCATCTTTATAATATATCAAGAATAATAGACGAAGTATTTCTAGCTTACTCGGTTAAGACTGAGATTACAAGAATAGCGCTATGAACAAATTCAGAGAACAAATCATGTTGAGTTTAATCAGGTTGATCAATTTAAGTTGTAACTCTAACATGGTTGTATTTTTATTTATTGCATACCAAGATTGACCACTTATCTTAAGATGTTACCTCCATTATTAGAGCATGATGAAGGGTAAATGAATTTTAATGGTCTCTTTTTTTCTCTTTTCTTGTATCATGGGTTATTTATTAGCATCTTGTCTCGTATGTTGTACTTCTTTCTCACTCTTCAGACCTTCGCTTCTCTCATTATGTCTTTTCTGCAAAGGATTAGTGGAGAACACATACCCGAAGGAATATACTATTTATCAAAGTATGGATAGTGTTTGCCTAAGAGTTAAAGATCGATTTGAAGCTCATGTTTTCAATGATTCAATACTATTTCAATTTTTTTTCATCAAGGTTAAAGCAAGGATATTATTTTGAAGCATACCCTTAACCTTGAATTGATTCTATGAATAGTCTCCTAATATGATTTAAACATTTTTTTTTATGTAGGAGGGGTTAGTCTATATGTACAACTAAATTCTTATATAAGTATGCTTAATTTTTATAATATTTAAGTAATATTCTAAAGCATACTTATAATAGAATAAGGAAGTTTGCAAGACTAAAGGTATTTTTTTCACATAGAACCAAGAATATGTATGGTGAACCACAAGAGCATTTTATTATATTTATATATATATATATTTTAGCAAGTTATGTTTGAGCATAGCATAGGGTAGAAATGACCAAGACAAATTAGCAACATGGTATGAGATGTTAATTGTAGTTACATGTTGCATGAGGCTTGAACAAACGTACCTCATATCTTTATCTTTCTAAGTAAGTGATGACGAACTTACTTGAAAGAGGAGGGTTCGGGTTCATCTGTTGGTGAGAGCTTATGGTCTTGCTGAGCAAGACATTCCTTTTATCTTTTTCGTCTTTTCACCATTCAATGAAACTATGGAAGATTACATGCTTTTCACTCATCAACTTTTTTCTGATTTCTTTGATTAATTTGTGGTTGATGAGCTGGGGTCTATTGAAGATGCGATAATGCTCATTTAAAAATTTCTTCTCCAATAGATTAAGGTTGTTCTTTCCTACAAAACGTTAATGGACACATATCCGAGGGAATAGCAAGATTGAAATACGGGTTTTGTTGTCCATACTTTTTTTTGTGATTTTCTTCTATGCTAATCAAGATGATATATGGTTTAAGATTATTTAGCATAAATTGTGTCTATTGTGTTTTATATTGTTGTTGCAATCTAGCATGGTTCAAGGCAAAGATAACTTGTAACAAAAGATAAATGAATAAATTTTAATACTCATACGGCGGACTTCTTGTGCAAAGTTATCATCTGCCTTGATTCATCCCCGGTGTGAACTTATCTCTTGACTTTCCCAGATTTAATTCAAAATTTTCTTGTAGGGGTTAGTCCGATAAAATATCCAAAGATCCACTACAACATACTATCGGCTCAAAAATCAACCTAGACACCACGTCTAATTTGACTTAGGAAGGCATTTTAATCTGAGCTCAGTTTAAAAGCCTTTTAAAATTAAAACCACCACTCCGAAACTAAGCACCATGCTTTATTTTAGAGATTTATGAAAGTACCTCAAAGCCTAAACATATATCATAGCAAATAAATGTAACATAAAAATATAGTAGAGATTTATTCAGATAGAGATAAAAAGAGCATGATCATGGTGAGTTTTTTTTTTTATAATGCATGTGAGATGAATATATGAAATGGAACAAGTTATGGCTGAAAAAATTTAAACTAAATAGTGTGAATATATGGATTAATGTAAATATACAGTGGAATGTAAAAGATAACTACTCATAATTGTTGAAGTCCATGAGCAAGACTTTATCACCTTTATTTGATCATACTTACCATGACTCACATTCTGAAATTTATGAGTGATGCAACATCTTTGTTCCCGCCACTTGAGATATGAATTAAAGTCCTGTGGACGCCGATCTCTTTCTCCAACATTGGATTTGTTATGTTTCTTCTTATTTTGTGGGGCATGCCGGAAGGTCGTAAACCGGTCGTTTATTACCCTGCATAAGATATAAAAGTAGACAAACAAGGGTAATCCTGCTTGAGCAGGGGTTAATGGTTATCTCGATCACATAATTGAGTATAAGTCTATCAATGTTCCTTAATTGCCTAACTACCTTCCCCGGCAACGGTGCCAAAAATGCTTGTTGACACTTCTAACGTCATTACTAAAAATAGAGATAAACCCTACCTCTAGCAACAACGCCAAAAATGCTCGGTATTAAATTAACTTATCATTAGCAACTAGCCACTCATTTATTACTAACATTTCTAAGCATGAATTAAGTTGTCATCCTCAATTATAGTACTAAGGAATAACTATAGATCTACATGTATTCAATATTACTAGGCAGAGATAAAAAATATGCAAAACTCGTGAAAATTGTTAGTTAAAACCCTAGACTAGTGTGTATTCATGTATCCTTTTGTGTCTAAAGTTCTAATAAAAGTTGACGTTAACCACCGTCAACACCAGGGTCTAGAAGCAAGCAAGAAGACAAACTGGCATGGAGAACAATCATGGTAGCAGAGCCAGCCGTTCCACGATATTTAAACTGGTCTCAATATCCAATCCAGTTTTCATGAGAGGACCAATGGACAAGCGTCGGAAACGCAGGGCTATACCCACTGGTACTCGAACCAACAATCGCAGCTATAACAGTAACCAAAGTACTCATCGATGGAGGAGCAGGGTTCAACATCATTTTTGCAGATACCCTAAGAAAAATGGGGCCAGAATTTTCAAAGCTGATTACACCAACAAGTGTACCTTTCTACGAAATAGTACCCGGGAGGCCAGCAATGCCCCTAGGACAAATAACTCTACCAGTAACATTTGGAACCTCGACAAATTATCGTACAGAACTCATCAAATTTGAAGTTGCAGATTTTGAATCATCTTATCATGCAACATTGGGAAGACCAGCGTTGGCAAAATTCCTGGCTATTCCACATTACCCTTACTTACTACTCAAGATGCCAGGACCACATGGAGTACTCTCTCTCAGAGGAGACCTAAAACGGGCCTACGAGTGCGATGTACAAGCTATACAGATATCTTCAAAAGTTCAAGGAGAAATCAACTCAGCAATAGCTAAAGTAAGAATAGAAGAATTGGAAATTCCCGCCAAAAAACAAGTCATCCTTACCACAGCTGAAGGAGAAGGAACCAAAAAGATCGATCTAGGGACTGGCGACCCATCCAAAACAGCCACTATCAGTGCTCATCTACCTATCAAATAGAAACTCGCGCTCACCAACTTCTTAAGGGACAACAAAGACATATTTGTCCGAAACCAAATGATATGCCGGGGTCCCAAGGAGTTGGTCGAGCACAAAAAATAGAAGTCAACAAAGGAGCAAGACCAATCAAGCGTAGATTTCGACGTTTTTCACCGACAAGAAAGAAGCAATAAAGAAAGAAATAGCCAAATTATTGGTAGCCGGCTTCATAAGAGAGATCTTACACCCATATTGGGTAGCCAACCCAGTGCTGGTACACAAAAAGAACACAGATGAATGGCGTATGTGTGTCGACTATACTGACCTCAACAAATATTGTCCAAAAGATCCGTTCAGATTACCAAGGATTGATCAAATAGTGGATTCAATAGCTGGAGCAGCCTTGTTATCTTTTCTAGATTGCTACTCAGGCTATCACCAAATTGCATTAAAAGAAGAAGACCAGAGCAAGACTTCTTTCATCACCCCATTTGGAGCCCATTGTTACAAGACAATGTCCTTCGGACTAAAGAATGCAGGAACAACCTATCAAAGGGCAATCCAGACTTATCTGGAAGACCAAATCGGAAAGAACGCGGAAGCATATGTGGATAACGTGGTAGTCAAAACAAAGAACCCGAATTCACTAATAGAAGATCTACAACAAACTTTTGACAATCTCAAAAAAATGGAAGTGGAAACTCAATCTAAACAGTGCGTATTTGGCGTATCATCAGGACAACTACTCGGATTTCTAGTCAGTTAGAGCGGAATCAAAGCTAGCACAAAACAAATCAAGGTAATAACTGATATGGGCCCACCTGCGGATATAAAAGATCTACAAAAGTTGACAGGTTGCATGGCCGCTCTCAACAGATTTATTTCAAGACTCAGAGAAAAGGGCTTACCTTTCTTTAAACTACTAAAGAAGACAGACAAATTCACCTGGAATGAGGAAGCACAAGAAGCTTTCGATAAACTAAAGGCATACATCAGCACATCTCCAGTATTGGTACCACCCAAGAAAGGAGAAGATCTCATGCTTTACATCACAAAATACTACTTCAAGAGTAAGCACTACCATTGTAGTCGAAAGAGAAGAACAAGGACACATCTACAAAGTCCAAAGGCCAAGATACTACATCAAGAAAGTACTCACAAATCAAAAATCAGATATCCTCATGTACAAAAACTACTCTACGCAATCCCGATAACATCAAGGAAGCTCGACACTACTTTGAAGCACAAAAAATCATCGTCGTTACAGATTTCCCCGCCAGCGATATCTTAAGAAATCGGACTCAACAGAAGAATCTCAAAATGGACAAGAGAACTCGGAGCACTCAAAATAGAGTTTACTCCAAGAAAGGCAATCAAATCTCGTGCACCTGACCGACTTCATCGCTGAATGGACCGAGATACAACAACCCACTCCGTAAGCCATCCTAGACCATTGGAAAATGTACTTCGATGGATCTTTAAAACTAGGAGGGGCAGGAGCCGGAGTACTACTCATCGCACTGCACGGAAAACAACTCAAATACGTTCTACAAATATTATGGCAAGCCACCAACAATGAAGCAGTAGTATGAAGCTCTCATTCACGGACTACAAGTCGCAACATCACTAGGAATCAAAAAGACTACTCGCTTATGGGGACTCACCGTAGTTGTTAATCAAGTAAATAAAGACCGAATTGTACCAAAGAGAACATGGATGCTTATCGTGCGTAAATACGGAAACTCGAGAAAAATTTCCAAGGCCTAGAAATTCATCACATACTACGAGACTCAAATGTCGCAGCAGATGTACTAGCCAAACTTGGCTCGGGACAGAGCAAAAGTGCCGCCTAGGGTCTTTGTCAAGGAGCCAACCAAGCCTTCAATCAAAAAAGACCAAATGAGGCAACACCCGAAAACAAGTCGAAACAAGAGCAAGTCTTGACAATCAATTCAGACAACACAACTTGATGCAAGTATTTATAGACTACATCAAAGAAAAAAACTACCGCACAATAAAAAAAAGCAACTCGGGTTATCGAAGAAGCAAAAAACTACGCCCTAGTAGGGAAAAATCTCTACAAAAGAGCAAAGATCATTAGGAGTACTATTAAAATGTGTTCCAACATCAGAAGAAAATGAAATATTGCTGGAAATGCACTTAGGATGCTGCGGAAATCACGCATCTTCAAGAACACTAGTCGGAAAAACATTCCAATCGGGATTCTATTGGCCAACAGCACTAAAAGACGCCGAAGAATTGGTCAGACACTGCAAAAACTGCCAGATGTTCGTAAGACAAGCACATGTTCTAGCTCATAATCTAATTTGCATACCACCTACATGGCCATTTTCATGCTGGAGCCTTGACCAAGTCGGACCACTCAAGAAATCTAAAGGGGGATTCGAATACATCTTCGTGGCCATTGATAAATTCACCAAATGGATAGAGTACAAACCTTTGGTAAAATACGCTTCAGCCAAAAGCACAAGAATTCATCCAAGAAATCATGCACGATTCGAATGCCAAACAGATAATCACGGATCTAGGATCACCTTTCAAGCCAATGAATTCAAGAGTCGGGCACAAGATCAAGGGTTTCAAAGATAGACTATGCGTCGGGCCGCTCATCCCCAAGCAAATAGACAAGTCGAGAGGGCTAACGGCCTCATACTAGTCGGTTTAAAACCAAGATTATATGAAGATCTAAAAGATTACGGATTAAAATGGATAGACGAGCTACCAAAAGTAGTCCGGGGACTAAGGACTCAAATAAGCAGAGCCACCGGCTACTCACCTTTCTTTTTTTCGGTCTACGGGTCGAAGCCGTACTACCAAAGCAGATTTAATCTGACATCTCTAAAGATTGAACAATATAATGAAGGAGAGGCGTAAGAAACAAGAAGACTAGAAATTGACAGTCTAGAAGAAGTCAGAATTAATGCAACATTACAATCAAAGAAGATATATGCAAGGATTAAGAAGACATTACGACAAAAGCATACAACCAAGAAGCTTACAAGCTAGAGATCTAGTCCTTCGAAGAATCCAAAAACCAGATGGAAGGCATAAACTACTCAGTCCTTGGGAGGGACCCTTCATAATAGCAAAAGTAACGGGACCAGGTTCTTACGAGCTAATGACCGAGGATGGAGCACCAGTAAAGAACTCATGGCACATATCCCAGCTGCGACAATTCTATGCATAAAACTCAAGGGCAATGTACCCTAAATTATCAATAAAATCTCCATTCAGAAGAGACTTATCCTAGCGTCTTTTTAGAACTAGATGAGAGCAAAGATAGCTCGACCTATCCCAACTTCTAAATGACAGAACTCGGATGAGGGCCTATGGTCCGAAATATCCTAGCTTCTTTTCAGAACTAGATGAGAGCAAAGATAGCTCGACCTATCCCGACTTCTAAATGACGTAATCCCTCGATGAGAGCCTACGGTCCGAAATATCTTAGCTTCTTTTTAGAACTAGATGAGAGCAAAGATAGCTCGATCTATCTCGACTTCTAGATGATAAAACTCGGATGAGGGCCTACGGTCTAAAATATCCTAGCTTCTTTTCAGAACTAGATGAGAGCAAAGATAGCTCGACCTATCCCGACTTCTAGATGACAGAACTCGGATGAGGGCCTACGGTCCCCGAAATATCCTAGCTTCTTTCAGAACTAGATGAGAGCAAAGATAGCTCGACCTATCCCGACTTCTAGATGACGTAACTTCGGATGAGGGCCTACGGTCCAAAATATCCTAGCTTCTTTTCGTAACTAGATGAGAGTAAAGATAGCTTTCGACCTATCCCGACTTCTAGAACACGTAATCCTGGATGAGGGCCTACGGTCCGAAAAAAAAAATAAACTTCTCTTCAGAATTAGATGAGAGCAAAGATGGCTCGATCTATCCCGACTTCTAGGCTATAGAACTCCCCTGATGAGGGCCTACGGTCCGAAATACCCTAACCTCTCCATAGACGGAGATGAGAGCAAGAAACTAAGCTCGATTTATCAAACAAGAACTTGAACTTTCAGAAGAAAGCAAGAACACTACTTTCAACACCATCTGTGAAACAAGTCGAAAAGACAAAGAGTATATACAAAACGCCTCAATCAAGGCACAAAGTATTACTGCGGGGGATTATCACCCACAACTACAGAATCAACCTCTACAAGCTCAACAAATTGTCGAGCCAAATCTAAGACGGCAGCCTCACCGGTAAAAGCCTCTGTTCAAACCTCGGGGAGTCGCCACACCTTCCAAGATCCTATCTAGGGGCACATCTGGATTAATCAACCGAATACGCCCCAAGACGCCTTGGACGCCAACCAGGACTCCATCCTTCACCAAGCCAACAACCCGGGTGGTCAGCCGAGAAAGAAACTAAACCCAGGTCAAGCCGGCATCTTCAGGCTTCCTCAGCATACCGGCAAGCTTCCGAACAGAGCTCCAGAGAACTTCCCACCTCTCCTCTGAAGCCGGTTGTAAGTGCTGGGGCAGCAACGCCGACAAGATTGCCAGCATAAAACCACTCGGAACGCCAGTCCTTCATGGACTCAACAAGATCGTACTCGAAGAAATGACTCGACTTACGCCCCTGCCGAAATTGGATCCCATCCACCAAGGGCATGGATGCAATCCGAGCGGGGCTGCGGCTTAAGACGGAAAAGGAAGCAAAACAGATTCAAGGAAGGAGGGATGCCAAGAAAAGTTTCACAAAAATGAACAAAAATAGAAAGATGAAGGATCCCATTGGGAGTGAGATCACGAAGGGAGACACAGAAAAAATGAAGGAAGGTACACGCCGGAAGGCAAAAGACCGGCGCGGACGAAGGAAAGAAAAGAACAATCTCGCCTGGGGAGGAACAAGGACTCGATGCTCACCAGCACGTGCACCACCCAAAATTTCCTTGACTGAATCATCCCCCACTCCTCCAACTCAACCAGGTCCTTCTCCCGGGTAGTCGGAGCGGGGAACGACTTTGCCGTCATCTTCATCACGGCGCACTCGGATTCACCGCTCGTCAACCTCCTCCTCAAGAACAGGCTTGTCGGAAGAGGTTTCTTGTCATAGCCTTCTTCCTCCCCATGCAACGCCAAAACCACAGGAGCAATGGAAGGTGGAGGAAGCAAGGACAAGCAACCAAGATTGGGAATTTTTTCTAGGGTTTCAAGATGCAGAGACGAAGCGAAGGAGAGGAACAGTTACCCTAAACCACCAATTTATAAGAAGGAAGAAGGGCCTGGCTTAAGGCCCATTCAACAAAACAACGGTAAAAGGCCAACGGATACATGGCGTAATAATGGAAAGGCCCAGTAAAATCCGGGATAACGGTCTCTATCTCGTCACTAGCCAACGGTAACATTCTGAACCATTACAACGGTAACAAAAACACAGCACCACTGGAGCCTATGGTATCAAAAAATAAGTCAGCTCGAAGGCTGACAACTAGGCTTATCAAAAACAAGTCAGCTTGGAGACAGACAACCAGTTGTTATAAAAACAAGTCGGCTCGAAGGCAGACAATCAACAGATACAGTTGCAAAGAACTCAGATCCATATAATAATTCATACTATCATCAAGATACAAGGATACAAGTCTTACAAGACCCATCGAATTCAAAAAAACTAAAGCAACAAATTACAAGGAACCCAAAGTGGAATTCTGCCACGTAAAACAACTACGCCAGAACCCCTAGACAACCAAGGTGATAGTCGCCGCCGACCCGCACTAGCTCTAAAATAGTCCGGGACGAGCAGATCCAAAGCAACCTAGATACACCAATACAGTGCATCCAAGATCATCAAAAGTAGCACTGACTTCTCGAGCATCACATCGGGCCTCACCAGCCACAAGTTGAATCGGACCCCATGTGAACAAGAGGGCTCCAGCTCTGCGTTGGGCGGTCGCAGCTTTGCACCGCACAGCCTAGAGGATAGTGCGGCTTTCGGAACCCTCCCACGCAGAAGCATATGTCCGCGCAGTGGAAAAAGAAGAACTAAGATCGCAAAATGGCCCAAAGACAAGGCACATCTCATGACTTCTTCTACCTACCGTAACGAGCCTCCAATCATTAATGCTACTCCGGGATTAGTCTCGCTTCTAATCCCTATCTCAAGAATTCTTCTACCCACTAAAAAAACCATACCGAAGAAAAAGAAAGAAGCCCTGGGCTGATCCATCTCACAAACAATCATTCCCACCAGAACAGAAGGCAACAAACTTCAAGGCCCTGAAAAACCAAGAAGGAAGAAGACCTATTTATAGAACAAGATCGGTGTACATGGACCAAGTTCACCAGGATAGAAAGACACTGATAAGGCTTAAAAGAGAACAGTAAATAGTGCAGTAAAGGAGCATATCCAGAGAATATTCCATCACAGTAAAAGCATATAGCCTTTACTGCACCAGCTGCCAACGCCCAGCCATAAAAGGAAGACATAAAAGCTACAGTGAAAGAGCAATCCACCAAAAAGGAGTCACGGGCCTTCGTCCAAACCCTGCACAGAAGAACCCGGACAAAGGCTCGGGGCTACAATTTCAAGACATTATTTCTACTCAAGACCCTCTAGCTCTTTGTCCCAAAAAGCAAGAGGCTCGGGGGCTACACTCATTGAGTGCACCTATAGGTGCACGATAACCAGAAGCCACCACCCGACTACTTTTGAGAAAAGGAATTCAGGCTCGGGGGCTACAATTTCAAAGCCATCATGCTACTTAAGACCCTCCAGCTCTTTGTCCCAAAAAGCAAGAGGCTCGGGGGCTACACTCATTGAGTGCACCTATGGGCGCATGACAACCAGAAGCCATCATCCGTCTACTTTTAAGGAAAAGAACTCGGACAAAGGCTCAGGGGCTACAGGGTATACACCCTCAACTTTTTTCTAAATTTTTCAAGACCCTCCAGCTACTTATAAATAAATAGCAAGAGGCTCGAGGGCTACACTCAATGAGCGCACCTACGGTGCACAACGAAAAGGAGGAGAAAATTCAAGAAAGACCACTTCAAAGCATCGCTCACGATACAAGTTGTCTCTCGAGTTCAACTTTGAAATGCTCGGGGGCTTGTCGATGCGGGACCAAGACGGTTCCCCATCAATGTGACTCCCGTCAGGACGGACCCACAAGATAGAGACAGAGGGACCGATTCTGAGTAGAAGACATCCTGTCCTAGTTAGATGGATAGAAAGTAACTTCTGTAATAGGAACAAAAATCTCTCTACTGAGTCTGACTAGGATTAGAACCAAAGCTCTGGCTCTTTTCTCTCATAAAAAGGAGCCAGAGCACCCTCTTTGTAACAAGCAACAACAACACACGATCATACATCAATTCAACGCAAAAGGCCAAGGTCGACTGGAGTAGAGCTTTTACTCGACGACGAGGGCTCGAACCAGGATAAACCGAGTGTCTCTTGCGCGAACCGCCGAGTTCTAGTATTCGCCGAGATCCGAATCAACTGCTACGGAACCCCGTGGCAGGCTATCGGTGGCTAAACACCGACAGATAAGTATTCATCAATTCAATATTAGCAATCATATAACTATACAATGAAAGAGAACAAAGGTGAGAGGAGGTAAAAACTATACCAAATTCAAGCTCTTGATGGCTCCGGAATCCAAGCCTTCGCTTGCCTCCCTCTAGTTCTAACTAGCTATCTAGGCCCTAGCTAAGGAGCTCTGATTAGGGTTTCTGGCTAATGATCGGACTTCGAATGAGGAATAAATGAATGTGCCTCTCCTCTAGGGGGGTCCTGCCCTCCTTTTGTAGCCCTGGGCGATGATCGTAAGCCATCAGATGAAACCGACATTGATATGCGGCCGAGATTGACCCTCAAAGGCGGTGGAGCGAACCGAACGAATCGGGCCGCGACCGGGCCCCGGCCGACCGACCGGTCTAGGGTGGGACCGGCCGGTCCCACCTGGTGGCCGCCCCCCTGGCCCGCTGTGGTGCCTTCTCGCCTCTTCTAGATTCTTTCTCTGTGTTACCACGGTGTCCGTTTTCCTGTTCTATGTACCGATAAGCTCTCGTGGTTGCGTCTTTTCCAGTTTACGCCTGCAGAAATAGTGAAACACCAAAACTTGTAGAATTCTGTCAGTGTAAACCCTATATCTACTTTGGTGATCACAATTGCATCCTTTTCCATAGCTAGTTAATGATTGGTTTCGCATAATAACGACCGTCAACAAAGTAACAAACACATATCCTAACAAGAGCATGATTTCAACTAGCAAGGCACTTAAGTTGTTGCATATGAACTTGTTTGGACCAACCATATGTACGAGCATTGGGGAAATAAGTATGGATTTGTGATAGTTGATGACTTCACTAGATATGCATGGGTGTTCTTTCTCAAGAGTGAAGTGTTCAACATATTCAAATCATTTGTAGAACTCAAGAGGGTTGAAAATGAGTTTGAGCTAAAGGTCAATAAAGTAAGAAGTGATATCATGAGCTTTTGGCTAGATATACTGTACAATAAAATGGCCTTGTTGAAAGAAAAAATAGGACACTAAACATAGGAAGACATGGGCTCATCTGGAAAGGATAGGATTGAACCATACCGACCTTGGGGAGATAGGATAATTAAAAATCCTGGATTAGCATAGCACTTCCCCTATAACCCTCTCTCGCTCTCTCATCCTCCATTACAAGAACTCATGCTTGAGCATTATTAACATGAAGGACACCTAGTCCTAGATGCCGGAACCAGGATAAATGGCCTTTTTTGAGTGTTTGAGGACATCGAAGGCACATGCATCGACCCACATCGAGCAACTTGATGACTACCATGGTTTCGAGCCTAGGATAGCTGATGCACCAAATAGGGGATGCGTTGTGTGTGATCACCGCCCTTTGGTGGCATGAGCCTCCACCCTCGCCACCAGAGTCAGAGAGATCGCCCTCAAATGCAGTGCCTTTGCCTCTGGCCATGCTCTCAGCTTTGATAGTCTAGACCATGTCACATATCATAGTGGTGAACTCCACCCTGTTGATATCTGTTAATGCCCACTGAATAATCCACAAGCGTACGAATACTGTTATAGCTTTATCTCAAAAGTATTCCAAGTTTCATCCACAGAGAAACGTATGAGATCAACTATGGTCTAACTTAACTAAAGATGAAACAAAGTGAAGGTAGAGACTAGATTAAGGTGGGAACTAAGGTATAACCAAGATGATGATTAATGTGGTTGAGATAGCAATCAAGGTTGATGATAATAGGAGTATAGAGAGGATAACTATGTCTTCTTCTTCTGACTTGGGTAAGCTATGTTTTCTATTACTCAAATAGGGACCATTGCATAAGGAGAGACATCGACATAGGATGTTAATCTCCTTAGCAACTACGTCCTACTGTGCCTACAAAAGGGAGATGGATTACAAAGGATTCAACGGTGCTATATAGTTGGTCCCTAGGGAAGGGGGCTCCTCCAACAAGGCTATATAGACTATTTGTCACGATTGCGATCTACCACACATTCCAGAATGTAGGGTGCATCCACAATTAACCTAGGTCTAAGCACCACGCCTACACCTACGATAATACTCTACGCCCTCTATAATAGGAATAAAGCACTCAAAGAGAGTTGTGAACTAGATGAATAATATAGAAATAAACTTACTTGAATTAGAAGTTGATCACCAGAGACCACTCAGGAGCAAGCTCAAGTAGAGCTTGATCCCGCTAAGGTACAAGCCGTAGAGAGGACACCGATAGGTCGACACCTTCTGCAAACTCTTCCCTCACTCTCCATCTCACTATTATCTAAATGACTAGATCCTAGAGAGGACTAATCTTCCCTTGATGGCTGGCTCTCGAGAGGTTATCCATTCAAGGGACACCTCTCGATTAGGGTTTTAGAGAATAGCAAATGAATGATTGTCCTCCCCCAAGGGGGTCCTGCCCTTCTTTTATAGCCTAATGGGATGAACACGAGCCCTTGGATCAAACCGATATTAGCGAACGGCTGAGATCAAAACTCTAAGGTGGTGGAGCGCGTGGATTGAAGCGGGCCGCGAACTGGGCCTATGCCAGACCGGCCGGTGCAGGGGGGGACCGGCTGGTCCCCTCCCTGGCCCATTCGCGGTCCACTTTGGCGTGGTGTCTTCTCGTACCTCCTAGAACCTTTCTGGGTTACTGCCGTGCGGTCTAATTTTGCTTTCTATGCTCTAATATGCTTCTGGATTTATGTCTTTTTTAGTTTATACCTATAGAAATAGTAAAACATTAAAACTCATAGAATTCCATCGGTGTAAACCCTATATCTACGTTGGTGATCACAAATGTATGCTTTCTGATAGCTAGTTGATGGGTAAATTTAGTACTTAACGACCATCAACAACACCCCCACACTTATCCTTTGCTAGTCCCTTAGCAAAGCTAAACTCAAAGAAGCTATCAAAAGATTGTATAAGTTTACGCATTGTAGCCACCTCGAAGCAACTCCTCAGAAGTATATCTGTATCCAGACAAAAATTCTCCTCCAAGCTTCAAGCAATAGGTGAGATGACTTTCAAACGTACTCATATTACCTTTAGCTATGGGGCTTATCAGCTTTTACTTAGGTCTTGAGCAATCGAAAGATAGAAAGATTCAACATCAGTTTTTCAAATTGTCCTTGTTTTCAATTCATTTTTAGGAAGGCCACTATCAAAATGAACCACCAAATGCACTGGATATATTTAAAAACTTCCACTATAGCAAAAAAGAAAGGGTTCACTCCTACCGCTCAATCTGCTATTGTAAGTAAAGTAAAAATTAGTGCACAATCAAATGATACATTAGGTCCATATATGTCATGTTCATTTATCTATGTATCCCTTCCAATCGCTAGGTTAAAATGGAAGACAAGATAAATGTGCCTCAGAAAATGATGGTAAGGAACCAAAGGATCTGGCTGATGTTGTCTCGAGGTTGTTCTTCGTAAGACTAAGAAGAAGAATAGCTTGTTGGTAAATGCAAGGATAAAAATCTCATCTCGCTAGTGAGGACAATGCTAAAAGTCAAAGATGAATTACAAGATGAACTGGTGATGGAGAAGCATACATCAAGTGACCTTAGGGAGGTTATGAAGAATCAAAGAATCGCAAATGGATGACATGATGAAGAAGTTCCAAGAAGCTCAAGCGTAAAGGGCTAGGCAGGATGAGGAGAATAAGAAAAGGCAAGCCGAGACAAATGCACCGATTAGGGGGGTCCGATGGCCATGATTCCAGAAATGAACCAACAAGGTAAGGTAAGTGTTGAGGTTTCCAAACGCAACAACTATGCCGTGGATGTGTCTTTTGATGGTAGAATATTTTAGTAAGTGGTCTTTTGGCATGTTGGGATTACCAAATTGTAGTACCTATGTTAGTGGACTCCATGATGCATTGCATGGCCTATGAACTTTAAGTGGTCATTAACTTCTCACCGAAGCATGTGATCTATTATCTCTTGTTGGTCGCATGATCCGTGAACTTGAAGTCACTAGTGGCAGCTATGTTGTCAAGTAGAATTTAGAACTTATAGCCCGTGTTATGGACCACCGAAAGCCCTAGTTTGGTTTTGGCTAATTGATGAAACCTTAGACTAATCCATTTGGCTAAGCGTGTATGTAGCTTTAGTATGGATGGTCCACTCAAGATGGAGCAAGGTGATGGATGGAGATGACCACAAGTGCTCCAAGTGAGAAAAAGGAGATGAAGTGGAGGCAAGTGATCTCAAGGCAAAGGTATAACCTATAGGGCCATTTGCTTTTGATACTCAAGACACCATAGAGGGTGTGAGTATATTTAGGATAGGTAACCGTAATATTAAGAGGAGTGATCATGTGTCGAAAACGGTTATCCAAGTGCCACTAGGTGTTTCACTTCATGCATTGCATTAGAACCTAGTGTGCTAACCTCTAATCCTTGCAAAATGTTTTGGAAAATGCTAACACACGTGCACAAGTGATAGACACTTGGTAGTTAGCAAGTTGGAAGCAAGGGAGAAGTGTTTTGGTCGAGGTCATGCCCTTCTAGGGGCATCGGACGCTCGGACCAGGGGCGTCGGATGCGTCCGATGCCCCCTCCAGACTTGACGTTCTCTAGCGCGCGCCACGCTTTGTGCATCGGGCGCCGTCCGACGGTGAAACGCCGGGCGCGCCTCGACCCAAAGCAATTCCCCGCCGCACAAGCCATGTGTGCACCAGACGCTGGTGCGTCCGATGGCACACCATCGGACGCGTTCGGTGCTTGGGTGCATGTTTCTGGACCTTACTATGTAGCGTCAGGTGGCTTGGGCCGGGCGTCCGTGAGTTCGCCCGACGCCGATTCACGCTGATTTATTTGCATCGGACGCGTCCGGTGTTCACCAGAGCGTCCGACATTCCTTCGATAGCGCGGGTAACGATCAAATTCAAACGAGAACACGTGGCAACGATCTGTGGCTTGGGGGCAGGCGTCGGACACGTCCGATGCAGAGCATCTAAGCGTCCGATGGGCCCGAGTCAGCCCCACCCAGAACATAACGGTTCATTTGTTTGGTAGGTGAATATATAAGCATGTTGGCCAGCTTGGGGAGTATCTTCTTGCACATTTTGATCAATCTTGAGCACCCTAGAGCTGAGCCAACCTCCTCCCTCTCATCTTGCTTGATTGCTTGCATCCAAAGAGAGATTGGGAGAGATTCTAGTGCATTGCTTGTGAGTTCTTGCATCTAGTGGCACTAGTGATTGTTCTCGCTACGTGATTGCTTATTCTCTTGGTGGTTGCATGCCACCACCTAGACGGTTGGAGCAGCGGAGAAGAGGTGTGAGCAAGCCGGTGATTGTTCTTGGCCTTACCTCGGTGGATTGTGAGGGGTTCTTGGCCTTTTCCCCGCGGAGATTGCAAAAGGTACTCTTGTGGAATGCACGTGTCATTCAACTCCTAGCCATTGGTAGGTTCTTGTGGCGCCTTTGAGAGGCTCGTTGTGTGATACCGATTAGCCACCGAACCACGTGGTCAAGGGGGACACAACGAGGACTAGCGTGTTGGCAAGCACGTGAACCTCGGGGATAAATTGGAGTCTCCCTCACTCTTGTGGATTGATCCTTCGTGATCATATTGGTATTCTTGTTGATTGGCTCTTCATATTGCTATTGATCAAATCAACAAGACGGTGATTGGCTTCATCCACAAGACTCGGTTTGCATAGCTTGATCCCCTCCTTACTTTGTGCAAGTAGTATAATAGGGTGTGTAGTGTAATTTGATTGTTAAGGACACTATTCTTAGTGTACTCTAGTGTATTAGGTTGCTAGTTGATTGGTAGGAGGCTTGCAAACTCCCTCTCTTGTAAGCTAGCGCAAAATTCGCTTAAGCGCCATCTTTGTCACTAACCGGTTCATCTAGTGATTTTGTAGAATTTTTAATTAGGCTATTCACCCCCCTCTAGCCAATTGGACCTTTCAACCACTTTATTTGTAATCTGACCAGACTTGTAATGGCGATGGGATTAATATTAGTGCTGCCATGTCTGTGATGATATTTTCCTCTGATCTATGATGATATTTCCCTGTGATCTGTGACGTCTCAATGTGATGTCGCTTTAAATTTAAATTTCAGTATTTCTTGAATGAAATTTAAATTTGAATTTTTAAATTTGAATATAATGATTTGGTTAACAATGGGCCAACTCTTCAGTGCAAATAGGTAGCCCAGTTATATATATGGACTAAACGAAAACTAAAAAAACAATAGAACACATGGCCCTCCTCAATATGGGCCAACACAGGCCTAGTGATGGCGTGGCAAGAGCTGATGTGGCAACAGTCCAATGTGGCAAAAGTTGATGTAGCAACAGTCCACATGTACCAAATCCATAACGTTCCAGTTCATCACAATAGCCTTTTGCTATGCTTGCTAACCATGCAATCCATGATGAAAATAGATGGGAATCAGTAACGGCTACAATTGGTGTACCAAATGTATGATGTGAGATACATAACGGATTTCTCGATCATCATAGCAAGTTAATTCTGACGTATTTTTGGCTATCTGTGATGAAAGCCATTGTCATGTAAAAGCACCAGTCCTTGTAGTGTCTTGTTGCATTCTTAAAGAGTGCAGGGCGCATTAGCCCTTCTATATAGTGACCACCAATGCAATTTTTTATTGAATGATCACTTAAGGAATACAAATCAATCTCTGAAATCACTCTAGCTACTGAGGTTTCATTTCATCTTGCTGCTTGTTTATGGCATGCCAATTAGGTTAACATTCTAAAACGTCTTACTAGCTACTAGGTACCAATGGGTGACACTGATTGAATAACAGCTTAAAATGATAATGCAATTACTGTTCCATGAGTCGATAAGTTTCAAAATGATATATCTTCCATGTGTTGGGCAAAATCTAGATAATATATTTGTAATTATTCACATATTGTGAAACTGTGGTTTCAGTTCAAAAAAATATTTAACATATCTGCCAACATAAGAGAATAGCATTCACGACGAGCACCTTCGAATGGATTGCTTAAGCTTCTTTGGTTTGCATGCATGTTAAATCACCCGGATTGCATTGCCGAGCAGATTGCAGTCCGCTGATTCTACAAGAGAGTGAGGAGAGGGAATCTAGAGCTAAACTCGTCATTGACTGAAGAACATGATATGGGGGAGGACAATGATGACGAAGAGTCCTAAAAAATGACATTGCTGTTCCTCTGGCACGTGCATGGCCACTAGTGCGGCATGTGGATGTGGGTGCAGAGAAGAACGACGACAAGCCGAGAGTCCACGGTCGTCGTCGCCGATCGATGGAGAAGGACAACGGGGATCGGGCATGCATGCATTGCGGTTGTGGCTGTTTATAATTTGCACGCAGGAGAGGAGACACTCGGCAGGTGAGGCGATTCCCCGGCCGCAACAGCCGGATCCATGCTGTGCACACGCCGCATCTCGATCGATGCCCACATGGATCCACCATATGCGACGTCGGCACACGGCATCAGCTAGCTAGTAGCGTGCGCGGTGTCTGCTCTGCTCGCTCATCTCTCCTGGTACATGCATGGACAGCAGATTCCAAGTGTTTCGTCGTCTCCCATGGCACGACCACCACACCATGCATGTCAGCATGTGTACACACGAGTAGCTAGCTCTCCCTAGCTAGCATGCCGCACGTCTGCTCTGCTACCGCGCGCTGTCAACTGTCAGCGTGTGCATTATTTTAGTCCCATGAATCCCCTAATACAGCACGAGCTGCTAGCTTATCTTATTATGCATCAGTCCTCACCCTTTGCATGCAGGTCATCGTGTAGTTACAAATCTAGATCCAATGGCAGTTTTAATTTGAGCTCTTCATCAAGGTATGTTTTTTCTTGTCATCTTCTTAGGAACGATGGCCTAGCTATCTACCAGCTGGTGCTTCTAATAACCCAAGCAAGTTTTTTTAGCTTAATTATTATGCTAAAGCAAACATTAGCTAGTAAGAATCCAACTATCACGATCACCAGGCACCTTTTAAAAAAAATGCTGCTGTTGCTGACTGGCCTACCATTAATGTCAGCAAAAATTGTACTTTCTCTGTCCTAAATTATAAGATATTTTGATATTTCTATATTCAACAAGTTTTACTCTATATCTAGATGCAATATAGATCTAGGTGCATAGCAAAAGCTATAAATAATCTATAAATATTAAAGTGTCTTATAATTCGAAACGGAGAGAGTACATTTCTCCTGATACACTTATCGTACCTCCTATACCCATTCAATTTGAAAGCATATAATCAAAATCTATGTCAGCTGCTTACACCATCATTACGTCAGCTGCTTACACAAGTCATGCATGGTGTGTGTATAAAGAGCAGCTAATTAACCTCGATCTCGACCTCGTAGTCGTAGCTGGAAGCATCACAAAACCAATGGCATCCTCTGCACACGCCTTGCTGCTACCACTGCTCATTGCCACCACCACCACCGTCTTCCTCTCGACAGCACCTGCGCTCTGCTACGTCAATCCGGCCGCAAACCTCCACCATGACAAGCACTCTCGTCCATCATCAGGGTATCGGACCCTTTATCGTGCTCGTCCAGCCACCACCGGATGCTGAACCCGCCGACGAATCCGCCCACCGGCTATGGCATGGATCGTTCCTGCCTGGCTCCCTGACCGACTCCGGCGAGACGCGCCTCGTCCACTCCTACACGGAGGCGTTCAGCGGCTTCGCGGCTAGGCTGAGCGACGCCGAACTCGACGCGGTGGCCAAGAAGCCGGGGTTCGTTCGCGCGTTCCCTGACCGCACGCTGCAGCCAACGACTACGCACACGCCGGAGTTCCTCGGCCTGCGCCAGGGCCCTGGGTTCTGGAGAGACGCCGCAGGGTACGGGAAGGGCGTCGTCGTCGGGCTGCTCGACGTTGGCATCTACGGCGCGCACCCTTCCTTCTCTGACCACGGCGTCGCGCCGCCCCCCGCCAAGTGGAAGGGCTCATGCGCGGGCTCTGCCTCCCGGTGCAACAACAAGCTCGTCGGCGTCAGGTCCTTTGTCGGGGACGACGCTAGGGACGACTTTGGGCACGGGACGCACACCTCGTCCACGGCCGCAGGGAACTTCGTCGCCGGCGCCTCGAGGAATGGCTTGGGCGCCGGCACCGCCGCCGGGATCGCTCCCGGCGCACACGTCGCCATGTACAAGGTGTGCACCGGCGCCGGGTGCACCGACTTGGCCGTGCTGGCCGGAATGGACGCGGCGATCAGGGATGGGGTAGACGTGATCTCCGTCTCCATTGGTGGCAACGTGACGTTCCAGTTCGATCACGACCCCTTCGCCATCGGCGCGTTCAGCGCGGTGGCCAAGGGCATCACGGTGGTGTGCGCGGCCGGCAATAACGGCCCCAAGCTAGCGTCCGTCGTCAACGACGCTCCGTGGCTGGTCATCGTGGGTGCCAGCTCGGTTGACCGGAGCTTTCTCGCGGACGTGGAACTTGGCAAGGGCGTCAGCGTCGCCGGCGAGGCGATTAACCAGGTGACCAACGCGAGCATGACGCCTTCGTATTATCCTATCCTTTACTCGGAGGAGCTGCGCAACTGCTGCACGTACCATGGCGAGGACGAACACAGAGTCGCCGGCAAGATCGTGATCTGCGAGGCCGTCGACAACCTTCTCCCCTACAACACGTCCGAGACGGCCATCCTCCGTGACATCAAGGACGCTGGCGCGGCCGGCGTTGTGGTGATCAACACCAAGGCCGACGGCTACACCACCGTCCTCCACGACTACGGCCCCGGCGTGGTCCAGGTGACCGCCGCCGACGGGGCCAAAATCACCAAGTACGCGACGTCGTCGTCGAGCTCGAAGTCCGCGGTCAGGTTCAGCCACAGGACCGTGCTCGGCGTCCGTCCGTCTCCCACCGTGGCCTCGTTCTCGTCCCGTGGCCCGAGCACCGTCACCCCCGGCGTGCTCAAGCCGGACGTCCTCGCTCCGGGGCTCAACATCCTCGCAGCGTACCCGCCAAAGACCCCGCTGGGCACCGGGCCTTTCGACGTCATGTCTGGCACGTCCATGTCCACGCCGCACGTCAGCGGCGTCGCCGCGCTCATCAAGAGTGTCCACCCCGACTGGTCGCCGGCGGCCATCAAGTCGGCCATGATGACGACGTCCGGCACCGCCGACAGCAGCGGCGGCCAGATCTTAGACGAGCAGCGCAGGAAGGCCAACGCGTACGCGACGGGCGCCGGCCATGTGAACCCCGCGAGGGCCACCGAGCCCGGCCTGGTGTACGACATCGGCGCCGCGGAGTACGCCGGCTACATCTGCGCGCTCCTGGGCGACGCCGCGCTGGCCGTCATCGCGCGCAACTCCAGCCTGAGCTGCGCAGAGGTGCCCAAGACGCCCGAGGCGCAGCTGAACTACCCGACGATCAAGGTGCCCCTGCGGGAGGCACCGTTCACGGTGAACCGGACGGTGACGAACGTGGGGCCGGCGGCGTCGACGTACACGGCGAAGGTGGACGCGCCCAAGTCCCTAACGGTGCGCGTCTCGCCCGGGACGCTAGTGTTCACTAAGGCCGGAGAGAAGAAGACGTTCAACGTGACGGTGACCGGCCGCGGCGGTGATGTGTTGGAAGGCAGCTTCAGCTGGGTGTCTGGGCATTATGTCGTGCGAAGCACGATCATCGCCGCCACCGGCCTCCATTTCGTTCTATAACAACTAGATATGATACCCAGCGTGTTCCTGCAGGTATTTAGTATTGACATCAAGAGAATTGATGAAGTGAGATATAGTGACATGTATTTTATACCCTGTGTGTTGCTGTGAGAGTAATATTATTTTTCACATTTCCTAGAAATCAGGTGTCTGAATGTTCAGGCGACGTGCGTGCATCACTCTTCAAACCGTGCTGCATCAATATAGAAATCATCGACAAACTGCATCAATATAGAAATCATCGACAAAACGAAATATATTTTTTGATATGAAAAGAAATTATACGTGCATTGCTATCGAAATTAGGATCAATTTTTGTGGAGCACCTAATGAATGGACCAAAGAGTAAAGTAGCATGTGTTCAAATAACAGAAGACAAATAAATTATACATATTATGTCACATCCTTTAGGTGACCAATTTTCTTCTATTCACGGCCAGCATCAGGTGTAGTTTCACATTGTAGGATCAAGTTTTGTTACGGATTTTAGGAAATAAAAAATGCAGAAGTATAGGAGGCTGCTGACACCAGGCAGCATATTTGTTAGGGTTTTAGGAAATAAAAAAAGCCTAGTAGCGGAGTTGGAACATGCATGCTCAGTAGCTACATTACAAGTAGGTACTATTACTGATTTTTTTTTAAAAAAAAAACAAAAGGATCAACAATAATGGGGGTTGGACCTCCTCCGTTGAAGGGAAGCCAATCTTGCATACTGCATAATATGTAGAGAGAACCTGCTGCATGTACCCATTTTCATCCATTTCCGCAAATGCTTTTTTGGTAGTATCTGTTAGGAAATAGTTAACAATGTTAGATTTCATTAGCATTTGTTTTGATGTACAATTCAATTACTAAGCTGGCCTGTATGAAATCTATTGAGGCATCTGGACTAACAGCTTCAATAATCTCATCAAACACATGAGAAGTAGAGTAGGAATAGTTATGTTATGAAATCCTTCCTCTGCCACATCAGAAGTAACAATATTTAAGTTATCAAATCCTTCCGCTGCCACATAACCTTTTGCATCATCTTTGTACCTTAAGAATTACGGCATAATAAGAATAATAAGAATCAAAACATTCCTTAAAATTGATACTTACAGGGACATAAAATTAAACCTTTCACTAGTACACAAAAAAGATTTGTAATGGCGGTTGTAATCGTAGTTGTATTGGCTTTTTTTTAAAACCACCAGTGCTAAGGCCAGTAAAAATCAAGTATTTGTACTGGCAGTGTTTTGAGAACCGCCAGTACAAATCGTATTTGTACTTGGCGGTTCTCTTAAGCGAGCTATTTCTACCGGCGGTTCCTTAAGAAAGCCGTCAATAGAAATCCATTTCTAGTGGCGGTTCTTGATTTGGTTCCATTGTTTGATTTTTACCGACGTCCGTTAATCAAAACTGCTAGTAGAAATAAATCCATAGTGTCAAGAGAAATCGTTTTTTCACTACTAGGATCTAGCCCTGTCGTGGCGCCTATATTAGGTTGCAATATGGATCAATTGCATCTATGCATGGTCATCGACTTGTGGTTGCATTTGGAATGGTTGCATTTGGAACGGTGCACTAGGTTCTTGCATCCTTTTGGATGTGGTGTTGCAATATGGTGATTTTGCGATGCACATACTATCGCAAATATGATATGGTTGCAAACACAGATATTGCGACCAGCAAAATGGTTGCATGAGTTATTGTTGTGATGAGACACGTGGATGCATTATGGCAGTATTGCTATGAATGAACTTGTCGCAAAAAATACCTTTGTTGCCACTACATAGTTACGTGGAAATATGGTTGTATTGCCATGCAGTGCTCTGCATCGCATCAAAGAAATCTTGCAACATAACAAATTTGGTGGCTAGAGTCACAATTGCCACATTCATTTGCTAGTGGCAATAAAAGATAATGCAACCCATCATTGCTGGGATAATAGATGCAAGACACAATGACTCATTGTTGGTGGTAATAAATGAAAAATGCAATGAATCATTGTCGGTGGCAATAGATGGAAAAGGCAACAAATCATTATTGGTGGTAAGAGATGAAAAATACAACAAATCGTTGTTCATTGTAGACATGTCCTATAGCAACACATAAAGTTGGTGGCAATAATCTATATTGCAATAGCAAACAATGGTTCCGTAGTGGTCGCCGGCCATGAAGCCTTAGCGCCGCAACTCGCCGTAACGCCGGACTGGTGCTTCGTGTAACACCTCAGGTGTTAAGCATTGCATTAGGCCATAATTAATTAACTTTAATTACTCATTAAGCATAGCATGAGCATCATCAAGCATAAACCCTAAATGCATTCATTATTTCATGTGTTTGCATTTTTAATTTATTAAATACTTGCTTGATTGATTGCTTAGTTAATTAATTTCCTTGCAAATGACTTGATCAAGTTTGGATTCACTTGCCCAGCAATTTGAAAAGTTTTGTCAAATTTTATTGCAAAAGATTTGGTGCACTTTGGAGCAAAAAGAAAATAATTGAAAAATCCCTTTTATTGCCCTTAATTTAAAACGAATTTGTAATTCAAAATCTGTTTGAATTTTGACTTGGGCCTTAAATGAAAGTTGTTCAGTTTTTAATTCTCTACAACTTTTATTTTGGGCACATTTCATGAAAATACTTTTAAATTTACCAAAAAGGTGCATTTTGTTCGGATTCAAATTAAATTCAAAAAAAAAGAAAAGAACACCGCGAACCGGCAGGCGTTTCGGTCCACGGCCCACGCCAGCGCCTTAAGACGTCGTAGCCGACCGGCTCAGGCCGGAAGCGCCACGCGCTTCGCCGTCGCCTGGCCGCCGTGCCGCATGGCCGGCAATGCCTGGCGGTGGGGCCCGCACCGCACCCGGTCCGGCGTTCCAAATTTGGAACTCGCCCCGCCTCGCTAACTCCACTCCATTCTCTCCTCGCTCTCTCTCGCCGCACCGCAAGCACAGCAGCAGCGGAGCTGCAGCGGCTCGCCATTGCCGCGCCGCCCGCTCTGCCGTTCCTCGCCACCGCCACCGCGCGTTCTGCGCCGCCGCCCGGCACGCACACGCACCGCCTCGCCTTTACTCTACGCCGTAGCACCGCGAAGCCGACGAAAAACGCCATGGTAAGGGCCAATCGGGCCGTCTTCTTCCTCTCCGGCGCGGGCGTAGCTCCGCCGCGGCCTCGGCTCGTGCGCCGCCGTCGCGCTCTTCCTTTCCCCCCTCCACGTTGTCGAGCGTTTCTTGAGCAAGTAGCTAGCGCGCTAGGGTTTGGCCGAGTTGGTTGAGCCGATTAGGGCTCGTCGTGGCCGGAACGCCGCCTCGCCGCCGTCTTGCCCGCCACCGCTGTAGCCGCCACCGTCGCCGGGGGCTCTGGGTTGCCAATAGAGGCGACCGACCCCTCGGCCGGCTTCGCCGTATGCTTCGCGGAGCTCGCGCCCGCATCACGCCACCACCACCCGGGATGGTCGCCCGGCACGGCCGCGCAGGCCGCCGTGGCGCCACCGCTCGTCGCCGGCACGATTCCGACCATCTCACGCGCAACCAACACCACCCCGGGTGCGGCTCGGCGAGAGGAGCTCACCGGCCGTCGGTTTTCCACCGGGAGACCTCGCCGTCGGCGAAGCTCTCGCCGGCGGAGACCGCCCGCCACCGGCCGGCCAGCTGGGGGCCGTGGACCCGTGGGGTCCTGCGGTCAGTGGCACGCGGTCCACTGGACCGAGTCCATGGACCCGGCTGGGCCCAGGTTTTTGATTTAAATCTTTTCCAGAAAATGCATAAAATGCTTAAAAATCATATCTTGAGCAAATATGATCCAAATTTGATGAAACTTATTTTGTTAGGTTTCTTATGAGTAGATCTATCTGTGAAAAATATGAGATGCAATTTTTGTGATACTTTTTTGTATAGATTTATTTAATTGCTATAAATGCTTTGAAAAATGAGTAAATGCATAATAAATTGTATATTGCTCAGAAAAAATATGATTCTTATTTTGTTAGACTTGTTATGAGATGTACTTTCTGGAAAAAAATATATGCCATGTAGTTCCTATGTAAAAATATGAAGATGTGATTTAATTGCATTTTAGGCTATTTTCTTGAATGATTTTTAGTAAATTAATTATGAGGAGTTAAGAAATGGTAATTTTGATGACTGCTCTTGTGCTAAGAAGTTCTAGTTAAAAATGTGAAATATATTGTTTGATACTTTTCACTGTATAAAGTTGTTAAATGTGCAATTCTGTCCTGCTGCTTCATCTTTTTGTGTAGGCTGTTGTACTTAGTAAAATGTGATGAAAATTTTATCATGGCTCTGTCTTAGCATGATGTAGCTCCTGTAATTTTTGTAGAATTTTCTAGACTGTTTAGATAGAGGTCACAGTTCAAGCCCTTAAATTCACATGAAATGATAAGGCTTTGAATTAATGGTTTTAATAAGTTCTATATTTCTTTTTGGGCACTTTTAATTATGTTTTGCTTGCTGGTCATGTTATGCAGTACCATATCAGAAATGTGATGTTTGACTTATGAGTAGTGTTACTTCTCTTTTATGCACATGTTGTGTGTATGTGTGTGTGCATACACACCTTCTTTATACACTTCTCTAAGTGTTTAGAGAAGAGATAGGCACATACTCAGTAAATGAGATAAGTTGTTAGTAGAGAGGAGATATGCACCCACTCTGTCAAATGAACTGTCAATCATCTTCATTCATGAGCATCGCACCTATGCATTCTTTATGTTTATATCGGGCATTTGCATCATACAGGTTCGCAGGAGGGCCCCCTCGCTTCACCATACGAGGAGAGCCCAGTCGAGGAGCAGCAGCAGGAAGGACTCGAAGAGGAGCCGGTGACCGAAGAGGACGATCTACCTGGGTGCCCGAATCACTTCGCGAGTGACTTCGAGAAAGGCAAGCACCGGAGCATTACTTACCTATGCTTTCTAACAGTCTAATTATGCTTTATGATTGATGCATTAAGTATAGGAGTTGTGTGCAACCGTTGATGCATTGTATCCTTGTTTTACCCTTGAATTATCCTACCTTGATTACCCTGCTAGTCTAGGATGAGTTAATGGCTTAGCTTGCTTAGACGGTAGAAGTCGGGTGATTTCCTGTCATCCGCGAGTATAGGTGGTTACTTATGATTGATGAAAGAGCTTATATTGATATCATCTGGTTAATGGTTATGATTGTGATAAATGGAGACCGGACGGAGTCTTATAGGGTTTCGGACCACAGTGATTCCGTCTGTGTCGATTAAGGACCGTGCCGCTGCGTGTCCCTCGAGTCATGTTGAACGCATGCCTCACACTTAGCTGGCCGGATAAGTCGTTCCGACCGTGAAGCCTAACACTATTCAGGCCGGCTCGATCCGATCCGTTCGCACCGTATTGGAGATGGATGGGGGACCACGGGGCGCCAAGAGTAAGTCCGAGGTCCAGCAAAGGCCGGCTAAGGCGTCGGGCGGCCCCCTGGTACGGTGGTTCCAAATCGAAACCGCGTTTCTTCCCCGATATGTGCCACGGTGACCTGTAGCTCACTTTAGCGGGTGAGTGTGGTTTGTGTGAGGAATACCCCCGAGCTCAGTAGTAATCGATTCGAATCGCCATCGTTCCTGGACAGTGAACACTTGACTTGAGCTACGCCATCGTAGTAATGATTATGGAATATGGTTAATGATGATGATGAATTAAGATGTTATGATTATAGATACTACTTGATTGCTTAATCATGATTAATATACTATAATGATGCATAGTGTAGGTACTCACCTAGCATAAATAGGAAGGATGAAGCTGAGCTGTCACTATAAAATGGTTACCACTGCTTTTCTGCAAAATGAGTCGAGCTATCCCCTGATAAAGCCTGTCATACTCCTTGGAGTCTTTTATTTTAAGTCAGTCGGGTAAGTCTAGCTGAGTACCTTCTCGTACTCAGGGTTTTTCCCACTTGTTGTTTGTGCAGACGGGCATACCTTCCATGTGTACTGCGAGACCTGTCTTTATCCAGTGGATTAAAAGACCGAAGGGGCAAGGTCATTCTTAATATTCTCCCCAACTGCTTTTGATGGATTGACTGTCAGCTGGCACTGTACTAAACTTTAAAGGGTGTGTTGGGCTGAGCTTTTAAAACTACTTTATTTTCGCTACTCGTATTTGAAGACTTGGTTTGTAATAACTTTAATTTCCACACTCTGATGTTACCGAACTATTTGTGAAATATTGTAACGTGTGGATGGTGATGCTAAACTTGTACGATCTTGGATTGATGATGCTTGGTTTGAAATCCTTCGAGATTTCCGGACTACCGGGTTTATAAGGGCTTAAGTGTGCTAATTACTCGTGTGGCGAGTGCTTTTTTGCACTTATGCTTTTATAAATTGGGCGGTTCTGTTACAGACTGGCATCAGAGCAAGGTTTAGCGATTACTGTTCACATGTGTATTTTAAACAAAAGAATTTGGTTTCAAAACTGAGTTTTAACTTATAGATCTATAAGTCTTTTGAGAAAATCTTATTTGCAAAATTAAGAGTGTGCCGTGGTCATATCCTTTATGCCCAATTAAGGACTCTAGGTGGCTATTTAAGTCTAAGTACGACTTGGGGCTTGCATCATATTTTCTTTTCACTGTTGCCTATGCAGCAAGGTAATTGTATGGGTGCCATTCGCTTGAATGGTAATGTATAGTTCAAAATGCCTCTACGCCTCGGTAAGTGTGAGTTGTGAGAGCATGGTTGTCCAACCGGCAATCTAGGGGAGTGCTAGTGTGATACTGGAAGTACTTACATGTCGAAACCATGTATTTACCAAGGTGTTTAATTGTGGGTTGTGCCGTCTGTTGAGACGATGCCGTCATGAGGACGAGGATCGGGTAGTTGTACTACATGTGCGTGTATTTGGGAATGCACATATGTGTGAGTATTTAATCTTTACATTTTCGCAATGCATTTATTCATACGGTTGGGATGGGCTGAAGTGGATTTTCTGCAGGTACATAACAGTGATTCGTGTAGAACGTCTAGTTATACGCTATGAGAGAACATTGTATGCCACCGTTTATACCGCTAGAATTATTTTTGCTAAGTTTGTGAGAACGTAAGATACGTACATACATCATGTTTGTTCATCTCATGTCATTGCATTTATCCTTCCCTTATAAATTGATTATTTCTGTTAAATAAAAGTTTGTTAATTAATCACTTGTCTCACTCAGGATAAATTTCTAAACAGATGGCCCGCACGAAGCAGACCGCACGCAAGTCCACAGGAGGCAGGGTACCTCACAGGCAGCTTGCTCCCCGCACGGTTGTCAGGGAGGATCACTTTTTAGAGTAGTTTGGTATGCCCACACTTCTCTGGAGAGTGCTTGGTCATGTGGGCTACACTGAGGAGCAGCAACCGGTGTACTCTTGGGTGACAGAGGAACCCAACAGTGGGGACGACATGGTCTATGTGGAGGTGACCGTCCCTCCACTACACGAGGACTTCGAGTGGGAGGGATGGCGTCTCCGGGCCTATGGAGTCACTCCTCAAGAAGGGGCTAGTAGAGCCGCCTTCTTTGTCCTGCGCACTATCATGGACCGCTTTCCACTGAGCCTAGCAGAGGCGTTAGCAGGTGTCTTTCCCGGAGGTGACCCTTCGCACACGGCTTGGGAGCAGTCCCCTAGCGTGTCTCGGGCCGGCCCGGGATTGATGAGATCGAGGGGGTGACAACGCAGCGATGAGTGCAATGTACGCCATGATGAAGACCTATGATGCTACTCGGGCAGCTTTTGTACAAGGTTGGGGATTGGAACAAGGTGATGAGGAAAAGGGAGTTGAAGATGAAGAAAAGACACTTTCGGATCATGTCCGAGATTTGAGGCTGCAGCTTGGACCTTGTCACAAACTAATTGGGATGACGCCTTTGGCCGAGAGAGAGATGCGCATGCAGAGATCGCCCGTCTGCGCGCACGAGTTGCACGCTTGGAGGAGGGTGAGAGGAACGGCGACCGCATGATGGCACGCCTTGTAGTAGAGAGGAATGAAGCCCTAACGATGCCCATCACCGGGGCACTTGCTCTTTGACGGGGACTACTACATTGAGCGCTTGCACGAGGAGTACCATCACCGTGGCCTGGCAGCTTCACCCTCACCACGAGCCTGGAGCTGCAGAGCTAGAGCCTGGAGTCATCGACGCCGACGGAGGCGAGGAGGACGCTAACCTACCACCTTTACCTGCCGCACTCGCACCGCTGGAGACGTTGTTCTCGCCGCCCAAAGAAACGTAGAGAAGCGAGCACGAGTAGGCTAGTAGCTTCATCGCTAGTCTTAGCTGCGCTTTTGTTTCTTTTGTTGTTGGCATGTAACTGTTGGGGGAGACGACGAGAGTGTCGACCCAGCGCCTCGGATAGGGCGAATAGATTCAACCCGAGGGGCGAATAGCAAGGCCCCCAAATGATCGGGCGGATGCCGAGCCAGCCCAGTGAGAGCCTTTTTCGATATGTCGAAGGCCTCAAGCCGGGATGACCTCGCGGTTCGGGAGTGAAGGCTGATTACGGCGAAACCCGGAGGTGAAAGCAATTTCGTCACGACTAATCCGGGAGCGGGTCTAAAGCAAGCAAGTCCGGCGCCGGGCGAAAGCCTCGGGTCGTGTCTAACTTACCATTTAGCGCCATCTCTCACTGCAGGCAATGGTGGGCCCTTCATCCGGATGACCCCACATGGGCAGCTCCCGCCTGCGCTACACGGGGAGGTGTTACCTGGGATGGATAGGAAGAGAAGTACGGATTTGCCCCTGGCGCCGCGGGGTGAAAGCATTGCCTCGGGTAAACCCTAAGGCTATAATCGGGATTGTAAGCGGCGTCGACGGCCTATAAATAGAACCCGCGGGGCACCCGTGGGAAGAGGAGATCGAGGCCGGTCCGGGCGCTTCTAGCCTGCCGTTGAAGTTCGAATCCTATTGTAAACTTTTTGTCGCCTCGGGGTTCCCACCTGAGCGAAAGTGTTTAACACGAGGTCCATTTCATTCAGATTCGCTGTTTTCATACGCTGTGGCTGAATTCTCTCCGAGTGCGGGAAGGTTGTGGTTGCTTAACCCAACATTGGCGCCCACCGTGGGTGTTGCACAAACCTTCCATGCCTCCGAGGAAACCCGCAGCCGCGAAACAAGCAACCGATGGGGTGGAACGCCGAAAAGCGGCCGAGCAAACCGATCCCGCGGGCAGCCGTCCGTCGGATCCGAGACCCTACCCCCCGTCTTACCAGCCCAACACGAAAGCCCTCAAGAGGAACATCCCGAAGAGCAACTGGAAGACACCGCCGCCAATGGCGACGACGATGATGAGATCGAAGAAATAAATGAACAAGCCGCATGCCTCAAGAAACCGGAAGAGTATGAGCAAGAGATCAAGAGATTGCATGACGAAAAGACAACGGCTAGCTGAACGTAAGGCGAAAAAAAGATCGCATAGGTCGCTTACGGGACATGCTCGTAGAAGCTGAAGAAACACGAAGAATGTTAGCTCGGAAATTGAAGATCTGCGAAACAACAAAGACTTTAATGTGCCACAGAGAAGGTCGTCACCATTTCGCCGAGGACGGACGTAAACCTCATTCCTCTCGACGAAACATCCCCACATGCCGCAAGAGTTGCAGCAACATCCCCGGCCACCGGGCTACAAACCTCGAGTACCACCATATGATGGTCGGTCCCAATCCCGTGAAGTTCTTAGCAAGCTACGAAAACAAATTAATCTCGCCAGGGGAGATGTCCGGGCTTTAGCGAAGTCATTCATACTAGCAAATGAAGGCATAGCTCACGAATGGTTCGTCACCTTGAAACCAATGTCAATCAAGTCTTGGGACCAACTGAAGAAAGAAATCTTGTCAACCTTTCAAGGCTATCAACCTGAAACAAAAAACGACGCGAGATCTCATGAACTGTGTGCAGCGAGATGATGAACCACTCACCGACTACATCAAGCGCTTCGTTCAAGTAAAGGCGCAAGCACCCAATGTTCCAGAAGCAGCAGTGATAGCAGCTGCAACAGAAGGACTTGCCACTGGCCAATGCGCAGCGTACCTCGCACGGTCCCCACCTAATACAGTCTCGGAGCTGTTCACAATCATGAACCAATACGCCAAGTCAGATGCAGACTTTAGAAGGCGCAAGGCATCTCAAAAAAGTACAAGTCAAACCACGAAAGCACCGCAGCAACCGCCATACTTCCTAGGAAACCAAAGAAATGTCAGACCATTCCGTGCGATCAACAATTTGCAAGAGGAATCCGGCAACTCCAACTCTGACCACCGAAACCAGGACGAAGAACCACAGTATAAAAGATACGAGAACTCATTTAGAGGAAGAGGAGGTCGAGGATCTCGTGGAGGCCGAGATGGCCGAGGCCGTGGAGAACGCCCGCCAAGAACGCCTTTATCAAGCTTTTGCTTTGCGGCGAAAAACGCAGGACATGTCACCAAAGAGTGCAAGTACTCCAAGATGGCGAAAGAGCTCAAGGAAAAGGACGATGCGTCCCGAGCCAGTGAAGCACCAAAGCATATCTTCCACAACACCAAGCCAGAGACCCAAACGTACAGCGCAGGGTATTATCCCGTAGCTCCAACTCAACCGATGCAAGGGTTTCTCCAGCCAAACTTTGCATGGCAGCAGCAACCCTATGTTCCTCAGCCAACGTTCATGCACCCGGCTCAATCAGCCGCGGCCTCGTCCAACCATCAGCAGGAACAAGTGCAAGTAGCGCACCAAAACCACAGCCAAGTTCCGCAAGAACCAGGCCAAGAGCATCAAGCAATCAACAACATTCTTCCAACAAGGGGACACATCTTCCCCATCACAGGAGGGTCTAACCAAGAGCACACAAGCAAAAAGACAAGACGCGATTATGAAAGAAGAGTCCTCACTGTCACGCCACGTCTTCCATTGAACAGACCCGCATGGTCTCAGATCCCTATCACCTTCGACGAGTTAGATTTCCAACTCCGGATTACCCTCACACCGACGCTTTTCGTCATAAGCGCGAATGTGAATGGTTTCACCCTCCACAACATACTCCTCGACACCGGAAGCTCGGCGGACATTTTGTTCATCAAGCCATTTGAAGCCATGGGGCTCGACCCAAGGTTCATTGAGCCGGCAGGCAACCCGCTCTTCGGCTTCGGAGGAAAGAAAGTAGACGCAATAGGCAAAAAAGCCATCCCAGTATCTTTTTCGCCGGCTTGGCGAAAGGTTAGAACGTAAGCGATTACTTTTGACGTCGTGAACATCGACTACCCATATACCGCCATTTTTGGAAGAGGAACAACCAACAAGTTCGAGATGGCGATCAAGCAATGTTACCTATGCGCGAAAATGCCTTCACCCTTTGGCGTCATCACCATTCACGGAGATCAGCAAGCCGCTAGGCGCATTGAAGGAAAGCCGACGCCAGGGTACAGCATAATCAACGAAGTCGCAAAGAAACCAAAAGAAGATGAGCAATACAACGAAAAAGACACTAAGAAACCAAGACTAGTGGAGAGAGCAGTTGAACTTCTGCTCCAGCCCGAGAACCAAGAAAAGAAAGTCAAGCTTGGTGCCGACCTCGACAAACATGAGTCTGCCACACTCATGAGCTTCTTAAGGGAGAATGACAATGTATTTGCCTGGTCAGCCGAAGATCTTCAAGGAGTTAGCCGCGATTTGGCACAGCATAACCTCAACGTCGACAAAAGTGCGAAACCACGTAAGCAAAGATTAAGGAAAATGTCCGACGAGCGAGCCGAGGCAGCAAAGGCGAAGTACAAAGACTTCTCGACGCGGGAGTTATAAGACCCGTCCAATACCCAGAATGGTTGGCAAATGTCGTCATGGTCAAGAAATCCAACGAGAAATGGAGAATGTGTGTCGACTTCACAGACCTGAACAAGAGTTGTCCGAAGGACCCATATAGACACACTGGTTGACAAGGCGGCAGGGTGCGAAATGATGAGTCTGCTCGATTGCTTTTCGATATCACCAGATATGGTTAAGCCCCGACGACGAGGAGAAAACAAGCTTTATCACGCCCGGAGGAACGTATTGTTTTCGCCGAATGCCTGAAGGCTCTAGAAACTCAGGATCAACTTTTTCAAGAATGACAGATGCTGTGTTTGGCAAACAAAAAGGCCGAAACCTGGTAGCCTACGTGGACGACATTGTCGTAGCAAGCAAGTGTAAGGACAACCACATAGCGTACCTTCAAGAAACTTTCGCCAACATCAAAAAGAGAGCGCCTCGTGTTAAACCCGGATAAATGCATTTTTGGAGTCCGAAGCGGAAAGATGCTTGGGTGCCTCGTCTCAGCAAGAGGAATAGAAGCTAACCCCGAAAAGATCAACGCTATAATCAATATGCAACCACCAAGAACGAGAAGGCAAGTACAGCAACTGGCCGGCAAATTAGCCGCACTCAACAGGTTCATAGCAAGGTCAGTCGAGAAAGGGTTACCTTTTTTCCGCATCCTTAAAAATTCGAACCTATTCGAGTGGGGTCCAGAGCAACAAAAAGCCTTCGATGAATTGAAGGCATACCTCACCAAGCTTACTACGTTATCAAGACCATCACCTGAAGCCACGCTGCTCCCCGTACATCGCAGCATCTCCATCGGCGCAATCAACGCAGTCCTAATCGAAGAAAAAAGAGGAAGATGGCATCATGAAGCGCCCCCAAAAGATACTTTGTCTCGTAAGCATTGGCGGGAGCGAAAGTCAACTATTCCAAGCTCGAAAAGATTGCATACACAGTAGTAATGGCCTCGCGTAAGCTAAAGCCTTACTTCCAAGCTCACAAGATCAGAGTACTTTCGGCCCAACCACTAGAGGCAATGTTCAAAACCCGAAGCCATCGGGAGGATAGCAAAGTGGGCCGCAGAATCCAATAATGAATTCGTCATTGATTTTGAGCACAGATCTGCAATCAAATCACAAGTAATAGCGGACTTCATTGCGGATTGGACACCCGCGGCTTACGACACAACCGTAGAATTCGACGAACCAGAATGGATCTGTCGCATGCGACGGCGCTTTGGGGAAGCTCTGCCGAGTCGGAGTCGCGGCCATTCTAACACCACCATCGTGCCCCCAAGCCGAGATACGCAGCAAGGTTGGAATTCGCGGCAACCAACAACATCGCCGAATACGAGGTCTGTTATCCTCGGACTAAGGAAATCAAGCGTGCTTTAGGCGTATGAAGGTGCAAGGTCCTATCGACTCACAAGTCATCGTCGGGCAAATAGAGAAAGAGTATGAAGCCAAGGAGCCAAAGATCGGTAAAGTATCTAGCCACCGCGTGCGACGAATGGAAAAGCACTTCTCGGGTTTTACGTTGAAGTACATTCCAAGAAGCAACAACGCCGAAGCGCATCAACCGGCAAAAGCAACCGCACAAGGCCACCCATTACCCCCGGATGTTTTCTTCCAAAAGTTAACGCCCAAAGCCATCGGCGAAGTCGAAAATACCCCAAAGAACCATCCATGTCATCAAAGGAGAAGATCGGGCGCGCCGAGATATTCGCGTACTGGCGGGAACATATGAACCGCCCTCGAAACACGCTGACCAACGAATGAAGTCGAGGACAAGGCAATACTCAATCATCTCAGGCGAGCTCTACCGAGGCGGAATCGCAGCGCCATTGCTCAAATGCATCAGCAGAGAGCAAGGAAAGAGCCTTCTAGAAGAGATACATGCCGGATCTTGCGGAGCGCACAGAGGAGCACATGAGATAGCACACAGAGCCATGCGCCAAGGTTTCTATTGGCCGAACGCAGCCGAAGATGCAAAGCAACTAGTGAAAGCATGCGTGGGGTGTCAGATGTTCGCCAAAAAGCAATCAGCGCCCTCGGCACCAACGCAGGGCATAATACCAACTTGGCCGTTACAGAGGTGGGGAATCGATATCGTAGACCCCTTACCAACCGCACCAGGAAACCTACGGTTTGCGGCTGTAGCGCTTGAATACTTCTCGAAATGGATCGAAGCCAAACCACTCGCCAAGATCACATCAGGGTCCCTCATAAATTTCACTTGGCAAAGAATCATCTGCAGATTCGGCACTCCGTCCTACATCACTGTTGACAATGGCAAACAGTTCGACTCCACGGACTACCGGAGTTTCTGCTCCGAGCTTGGTATCAAACTCACTTTCGCATCGGTTAATCACCCGCAATCCAACGGAGCAGTCGAAAGAGCGAATGGCTTGATATTCACGGCAGTTTCGAAATCCTTGTTCGATGCACCAAAAGGGAAATGGGCAACCGAGATAACAACGTCAGCCTGGGGGCACAACGTGTCAAAGTCAAGAGCCACAGGCTTCACACCATTCCGCCTCCTGTTTGGCGACGAGGCAGTCACTCCGGAAGAGCTGAAGTTGGAATCTTTTCGAGTGCGCTTCCCGGATGAAGACAACAAGAAGGCGAGAGCTACAGCTAGACACAATCGAATGACCCGAGGTTCATCGCAGCAAAAACAACCTCGACAAGTACCACCAAGAGACAAAGGCTTGGAGAGACAAGAAGATTCTGCGCAAGAATATTGTGCCAGGGGACCTCGTCCTCATTCGCCATCCCGACAAACAAGGCAAGCTGCAGTCCCAATGGTATGGACCTTTCATCGTAGCAAAGCAAGTGGGGCCATGTACTTTTTGCCTCCTCAATGACGAAGGGATCGAAACAACACATACATGGAACACTGACAACCTGCGGAGGTTCTACACCTGAGCGGAGAGCTTAGTTCCCTTTTTTGTCATTTTCTATGTACTTTTAATTTTCATGGATTCCACCACCGCGAGCACTCTTTTTCCTCACAAGTGTCCCCTTACTCAGAAGGGAGTGAGGTTTTTTGATGAGGCCGCATCATGTAATATTCAAACAAAGTGAACTCAGACGACCCATGCATCATGCATCCGAAAGAAACGCCGAAAGCAGCCCAGGGTGCAACCCTGAGCCGGTTATCGGCGACACGACGAAGACAGGTAAGGATACGAAGTCCTTGCACGTAATACCAAGGCTAGGACCTCGCATCTAATCGAAGCCTAAGTGGCTACAATGTTTTGATCTCCCAACAAACTGAGGAGACGAAAACTTCAAAAGCCTAAGGGCTACAATGTTTTGATCTCCCGACAAACTGAGGAGACGAAAACTTCAAGAGCCTAAGGGCTACAACGTTTCGATCTCCCGACAAACTGAGGAGACGAAAACTTCGAAGCCTAAGGGCTACAATGTTTCGATCTCCCGACAAACTGAGGAGACGAAAACCATAAAAGCCTAAGGGCTACAATATTTCGATCCCCCAACAAACTGAGGAGACGAAAACTTCAAAAGCCTAAGGGCTACAATGTTTCGATCTCCCGACAAACTGAGGAGACGAAAACCATAAAAGCCTAAGGGCTACAATATCTCGATCTCCCAACAAGCTGAGGAGACGAAATGTCTAAAAGCCTAAGGGCTACCACAAGTTCGAGGGAATCAAGACAGTTAAAATATCCACGCGCATCGATAACGTGGTCAGACACTGGACTAACATGAACTGCTCGTGGCTACAATCTTCCGTGGTAGTCAACTGTTCCCACAAACGCCACGGTGCTGGTTAAGCTAGTCCAAAACGTCGATAGGGTCCAGTGATTTGGACGTTTCAGCAGCCTGCCTTTCCCAAATGCCTCCAAACTCCAGGAAAGGGACTACAAGCACACTCATGCACAGTAATCCGCATGGTAAAAGAGAATGGCAAGCCCATCTTATATAGCACGAGCGGCCAGACGGCGGTACCCAACTAACCAAGGACAAGCAATTATTAGGACGATAAATCACCAACAAACATCATTCAAGGCCCATAGCATCAAAAGCCGTTAAAGGCTCAAGTACCCAGTATAAATAGAGATGCTCATAACTAGGGCATCCATCGGCATCACACACCACCATCAGCTCAACCCGCCACACTACATGGACATGGGTCGCCGGCAACCAACAAGAGAGAAAAAGACCCACGACAACCGCATCCCGAGCTAAAGGCAAAACTCAAGATTGAAATACTAGGAATAAGAGAGCAAAGCAGGAACAACACCAAAGCCGAATCAAAGGGACCAGCGCAGGCAATGCGAGATGAACCGTCTATCCTAGGCTTTGGCGCCGCGCTGAAGAAAAAGGCTCTAGGCCACGCGCCAAACCAATTGTAAAATCATCAAGTTCCTTTCAACGGCGCGAGTGTAACTCTCCCACCCAAATAAAGAAAGAAGGAAGAGGCTTCTCATATTAACAAGCACAATCTGGAGCTAAAACGCTTTCGCCCGCGCAAATTTGATTCGCCCCCTCAGCGGATTAGAGGGGGTGGCGCCTTTCGACGTAGCAAGAATACGCTAAGGGGCTGGAGCTAAAACGCTTTCGCCCGCGCGAAATTAACCTGCCCCCTCAGCGAATTAGAAGGGGTGGCACCTTTCGACGTAGCAAGAATACGCTAAGGGGCTGGAGCTAAAACGCTTTCGCCCGCGCGAATTTGGTCTGCCCCCTCAGCGGATTAGAGGGGGTGGCGCCTTTCGACGTAACAAGAATACGCTAAGGGGCTGGAGCTAAAACGCTTTCGCCCACGCGAAATTGACCTGCCCCCTCAGCGGATTAGAGGGGGTGGCGCCTTTCGACATAGCAAGAATACGCTGAAGGGGCTGGAGCTAAAACGCTTTCGCCCACGCGAATTTGACCTGCCCCCTCAGCGGATTAGAGGGGGTGGCGCCTTTCGACATAGCAAGAATACGCTGAAGGGGCTGGAGCTAAAACGCTTTCGCCCGCGCGAATTTGGTCTGCCCCCTCAGCGGATTAGAGGGGGTGGCGCCTTTCGACGTAGCAAGAATACACTAAGGGGCTGGAGCTAAACGCTTTCGCCAACGCGACTTTGGTCCGCCCCCTCGCCGGATTAGAGGGGGTGGCGCCTTTCGACGTAACAAGAATACGCTAAGGGGCTGGAGCTAAAACGCTTTCGCCCACGTGAATTTGACCTGCCCCCTCAGCGGATTAGAGGGGGTGGCGCCTTTCGGCATAAAACTAAAATGCACCAACCGGTGAATCTAACGATCTCGCCAAAGCGAATACGGGCCCACCTCCAAAGCAGGGTAAGAGAAGCAACGCTCTCCCGTTCATAACAAAACACGCGGGGAATGTAAACTCCAGTGCCTTCGCTCGCGCAAAAGTATCAATCAATCGAATTATGAAAAACGAACAAAAAGTAACGCCAAACAAGATAACACCATCGACACGCGAAGGCGTTCTTTGAACAGCAACGTGGATTACATAGAAATTACAACGAACGGTAAAAAAAAGTTATAGCGACGATGCCCAAGACCAACATCTTCGCCGGAGAGCGGTTCCTCCTTGACATCACGTAACGCAGCCCCGTGGCAAACGCCGCCGGCGACGACGGGCGACGACGATCTCGCTGTCGACCATCGAGCACGCTTCGATCAAACCCCGCGAAAAACTCTTTAACTTTGGCATTCTCCGCCCGACAGCGCGCGGCGCGCGAATCAATAAAGTCGGAGAGATGAGCGTCGGGAAAATGTTTCCGATGACGAAACCATGATGACCCACCAACAAAGAAATCCCCACATCGAATAGTGAGCGGCCAAACGAATTGTGCTTCCGCAGTCCCATCACCGGGAGCCTGCGCATCGTCATGTCAAAGTTATTACAACCATAAAGTGTTCACGCAAACATTCACGCACATCCAGAAAAACGGTCAATATTTCTGCTCAAGCATCTACCCTAGGGTCGGCCGGTGGGTCTTCAACGTTCTCGGCTGGGCTAGCGTGCGCAGCTGGAGTCGGCGGAGTATCGGCGGAAGCCCTAGCCTCGGCCTCGCGCGCGTCGCGTTCCGCGATGTAGGCCTCCACCTTCGCGCTTATCCTGTCCTTCTCCTCCGAATCCTATAAAGCATGGCCGAAAATGGCGAAATCGAAAAGAATTCAACCATGTACATAAGAATGATCACCACCAGGTGCAGCACCGAGAACGAAAAAGAGCAAGCAGCGAAAGTACCTTCGCACGACTGCAGACAGCCTTCATCAGAGCAATGTCGCTCCCACCTTGCAGCCAGAATTCTTCGTAAAGACGAAGCCCAGTCGAATTCGCCTCAGCCGGGACCCTCCAAAAGTGATCAACGTCACTAAGGTCAAGCCCGGCCAGATGCTCGCAGTTAGCGTCTACGAGAGCACCACAAAGGGTTCGAAATGAGGTGGACGCGGCGAAATCACGTGTGTGATGCAAGTGACCCTCCAGCAGCTCCATCTCTAGCCGAAGCCAGTCGAAGAAGCCGATGTCATCCATCTCGGGGGGTTGCTCAGCATCAGCACCCAATGAATGCAGGATACTGCGGTACTTCGACAGAACCGCCGCCGCCTTCTCGCCGAATGCAGCCTTTCGTGACGTCTCGGCCCTTTCGGCGTTTGTCACAGCCTTCTCAAGCTCCTGGTTTCACGCCTCAAGATTCTTTCGTAGCTCTGATTCACGGTCGCGCTCAAGGCGAGCGGCCTCCAGCTCAGCCTCCAGCTTCGCCACCCGCGAATTCTCAGACGAAAGCTTTTGCTCTAGTGACTGGCGAACGATTTGTGACTGACTGGCCAGGCTCCGTGCAAGGAGGAGTGACTACAAACATGAAGCAAGCGAAAACTAACAACGATTTGTGACAGGTCCAGAAATACGAAAGAAAAAACCAGCGAGAAAGCTTACGCTAACGGCATGATAACTGGCTGCTTCAGCCAGAGTAGCACTGTCCACTTTCAGCAGGTCTCGTTCGACCTCCGGGAGCGAATGTGAGCGGCTGCAGAAGTCCGTGAATTTGGCAACGTCTTCGCTCCCACAAGGGAGGAGTCCAATCTGCTGCACATCGAAACCGCAGGCCAGGTTTGCGTCCGATGAAACACCTAAAGCACAAGCAAGCCGGTAAGATCGCTCCTTTCGCGGATCCGTTTCCCCGGAGGAGCCGGACCCTGTGTAAAAGCGAAGCTCACCGTAATCTCCCGGGTCGCCGGCCAAGTCCAAGCGGCTGAAACCCAGAAGCTGGCTGTCCAACATCTCCTGAGTAACCCGAGTGTTGTCGCGGAAAAAACGAGATTTACCTGTCTCGAACGTTTTCGCCGCATCAGTTGTAACCTCCGTTGCCAAGACCTCCGCTGTCCTGGGCTTTTTGGAAGCTGCAACCTTCACCCTCTTTGCCGGGTCTTCCCGGTCGGTTGCCGTCTTGCGAGCAACTTTTCTTGACTTCGCGAAGGTAGGAACATTGATGATTGACAAATCATCATCGAAAGCACTAGCTCCCCTTTCGACCGGACGAGGCTTGATGGGAGCCATCACTTCAGCCGCCGAAGATCCCTGAAAATTCAAACACAAAACAAATAATGTTGAAAAGTAGTTGCCCGAAAAACGGACCACCGCTACAAACCTAAAGTGAAAGGCAAAATTAAGCATGCATATCAGGCGAAATTAAATGACTCAGCCGCTAGATCGAAGATCAACCTGCCCGGCCTCGTCCAAATCGACATAGGAGAAGTCGCCAAGCACGAACTTAGTGCTCCTTTTCCCAGGTCTGGCCAAGTTGCGGCCCATTCGAATATCTTCTGACTCCGAAGCCTGTTGCTTGCCAGCCCGACACTCTCGGGGTTGCACGTCATCACCACATGGCATTCTGCTTGCGGGAACACCAAGAACGACGGGTCGAGAAGCTGGAGCATGAGAAGTCTCGGCCTTAAATGGGGGACGATCCTGATAAGAGACGCCCATCAGGTCGAAGACACGGTTCAAACGCTTCCGACCGCCGAGTATAGCCATCTTCGACTGATCTTCCTTGTCAGACATCCTCCCACAAATAAGCACAGCCCTCTCTTCAACGAAACGAACAAACACCTCATCGTTGGGAAAGCTTTCAGGGCGGCGAATGGCAAGAGCAGGCCGGCGATAGCCGTCAACCTCTGCGAAAGCATCATATCGAACCTGCGAACATAACGGGAACGCGCGAAGGGCGACCCACTCCTCAACGATGTCGCGGCTAATCTGCAGCCTTGCCGTGGCAACAAAGGCTTCGCCGCTTTCGACAATTCCCTGAGCGTTGAGCGAGTATACAGGTTTCTTTCCGCCCACGAAAGGAGTCAGCTCCGAAACCAAAGGGGAAGCTCGCAGCAATCCTTTCGCCAAGCTGGCTTCAACGTCTTCATCGGAGCAGACTCTATAGTAGAACCAGTACCGTTGCCAGTCTCCCCACTTGTTTTTGTAGACTTGCGCAATGCTAACCGTGCCCCGAGACTGTCACGGCACAAAGTTATAAAGTCCAAACTCACAGCTCGGATCGTCCCTTTTGTTTGGACTGCGATGAAGGGTGTAGAACCCGGCGAAAAGCATCAACGAAAGCGGACATCCTTGCATCTTCATGGCGAAAAACGAATACGCCAAGCCGGACAGATAAATGGCGTAAGCGTGATGCAAAAAATGAAAGCGCTCCAAAGACTTCCGCGACGAAAGTGTCGAAAGGGGAACTTGAGCCCAGCCACGAAAAAAAGTCACGAAAAGACAACAGCCTCATATGGCCGGGTTGTGGGGTTGTCTCTCGCCCCGGCCGGCAATACGGAGCGGGGTCTTCGCGAGTCAGAAATCCCCTCTGGATGAAATTTTCGATTTCGGTTGCGTCAACTTTAGAGCGCCCAAGGTAAAAAACACCGCGCACTCCCCGAAGACGAAGGCGACGTCCCGATCGATTCGGTAACATCGTCGAGAATGCGAGTTAGTATTCGCCCCGCTCCCGCTTTCGCCAGGAGTTTCGGATGAAGACATCTAGCACACCCAAAGACAAAGTTGAAGCGAAAATGCTACACTTTTGAAAGCCGAACAAAACGAAAGGAATCATAAGCGAATTCAAAAGCTAGAGAAAAAAGAAAAAAAGTGAGCGAAAACCAACCTTTCAAAGCGGAGAGAAGAGCAAAAACCGGAGAGGAGCGAGAACCTCGCAAGCGGGAAGCCGAAAGCGTAAGAAGAGAGAGCAGCAAGTGAAGGCACCGGTGAGGGGACCAGCGCCGGGGGCCCGTATTTATAGGCCCATGGGCGCACCTCCCGAGGAGTTGAGCGGACGCCAAGACTCCCGCAAGAAGACCCGGCGCGCCTTCAAAAAAAAATAAATATATATAATAAAAAAATAATAATAATAATAAAAATAACTATAATAATAACAATAATAATAATAATAAAAAGGGCTCGCCCTCTCCCTAGAGTGGCGCCTTTCGACAGGATGGCCCGCCGTCACGAGTGAAAGCAGCGAGAGGGCGGCCCAAGGGGCTACTGTTGGGGGAGACGACGAGAGTGTCGACCCTGCGCCCCCTGGGATAGGGCGAATAGATTCAACCAGGGGCGAATAGCAAGGCCCCAGCGATCGGGCGGATGCCGAGCCAGCGGTGAGAGCCTTTTCGATATGTCGAAGGCCTCAAGCCGGGATGACCTCGCGGTTCGGGAGTGAAGGCTGATTACGGCGAAACCCGGAGGCGAAAGCAATTTCGCCACGACTAATCCGGGAGCGGGTCTAAAGCAAGCAAGTCCGGCGCCGGGCGAAAGCCTCGGGTCGTGTCTAACTTACCATTTAGCGCCATCTCTCACTGCAGGCAATGGTGGGCCCTTCATCCGGATGACCCCACATGGGCAGCTCCCGCCTGCGCTACACGGGGAGGTGTTACCTGGGATGGACAGGAAGAGAAGTACGGATTTGCCCCTAGCTCCGCGGGGTGAAAGCATTGCCTCGGGTAAACCCTAAGGCTATAATCGGGATTGTAAGCGGCGTCGACGGCCTATAAATAGAACCCGCGGGGCACCCGTGGGAAGAGGAGACTGAGGCCGGTCCAGAGCGCTTCTAGCCTGCCGGTCGAAGTCCGAATCCTATTGTAAACTTTTGTCGCCTGGGTTCCCACCTGAGCGAAAGTGTTTAACACGAGGTCCATTTCATTCAGATTCGCTGTTTTCATACGCTGTGGCTGAATTCTCTCCAAGTGCAGGAAGGTTGTGGTTGCTTAACCCAACAGTAACCTTTGACTCATGTGTTGGATCTTCATATATGTGGTGCTACCCGAACGCCTAAAGTCCAGTGTAAGTATGCTGGCAATTTTGGATGTTGTATTCCTCAGATGATGTTATTCAGTAATCTAATTAGTGATGTTATGAATTATGGAAATGAATCTTTCTGCCTTTGTGATTGTTGAATGGATTTTATTTCTTCCAAAGATTCATTAGCATAATTATTACATTTGCTTACAATATTGTAACATCACCTAATAATTGCTTGTTGCCGAAATATGCAGATGTTGGGAACACGCCGCACCGCTAGCGGCAATGTGATCGATGAGGGCACTGCCGGTAGTGGAGGAAACGGTGGGAATGGTGGCAACGGAGAGAACGGAAGCAATGGTGGAAATCCTAGGACTGATCTACCACCACCCCCACCGTTGACCGCGGAGCAGTTGTTCCAACAGTTCCTTGGTAGTCAACGCAACATGGAAGCTACGCTGCGCGATATTGCGGCCAACACTAGCCAGGGAGGCCACCGTGATCGCCAAGTCAATCAGTATAGTACATTCAAGGATTTCCTTGATACAGATCCACCCAAGTTCCTACAAGCCAAAGAACCTCTTGAAGCTCTAGAGTGGATCAACACGATGGAGGACAAGTTCCGTCTTCTTCGTATGACGGAGTCTTTGAAGGTCGAGTATGGAGCCCATCAACTGCAAGGCCCAGCTAGGATTTGGTGGTCCCATCAACGTACCACTTTTCCACCTCATGCTCCCATCACTTGGGATCAGTTTACTCGGGTGTGCATCTACGTTCCTCCTAGGCTGATGGCCATGAAAGTATCCGAGTTCATGAAGCTTACACAAGGCAACAAGACCATGAATGAGTATCTCCATGAGTTCAACAACTTGTCCTGTTATACCCCTAGTTATGTGGATACTGAGGAAAAGAAGATAGCCAGTTTCAAGAGGGGCCTCAACACCAAGATGGCCAAGACTATGGGCATCAGTTCCAGAACCACCTTCAATGAGTTTATCAGTGATTGTTTGACCCAAGAAAACAACAACAACCTCCATGCTGCCTCTAAGAACCGCAAGAGAAACTTTGAAGCGGGATCTTCTCAGTTTAGAGCTCCAATGGCGAATCATCCACAGTATCGTCCCCCTGCACAAGGTTCGAGGTTCCGAGCACCAGCCCCAAGAAGGAATCCCACAGCTCCACCACCCCCGAAGAACCAGAGGGCGTATCGGCCTCCTGCCCCACAAGCTCGAACCAAGACCGGTGGTTCAACGGCCGCAGCACCAGCCGTAAGGGGCCCGTGCTTCAACTGCAATCAGATGGGTCATTTTGCCAAGTACTTCCCCTACCCCAAGAAGCAGGCAACCTACCCAGCTCGTGTGCACCACACCACCGTGGATGAGATCCCCGAAGGAGAACCAGTTACCGTGGGTATGTTTCTTATCAACCAACACCCTGCAATTGTTTTGTTTGATTCTGGATCATCGCATTCTTTTATGAGTCAAGCATATACACGGTCACATGAGTTAGAACTTAAGCAATTAGAATTTGGCTACTGTATAAGTTCCGCTGGTGCGGAAGTCATATCTAACCAATTGCTTGAGGGAGCAACTCTTTCAATGGGCAGCAAGTGCTTTAGAGTTAGTTTGGTAGTCATGCCTGGTTTGACATTGGATGTTATCTTGGGAATGAATTGGATGAAGGATAAGCAAGTGGTCATTGATACGGGGAATAGAACAGTTACCCTGAAGGATCCTTGTAGTGATGATACTTTCCAGGTATTATTGCCTCGGGTTACAGACATGACCAAGTTGACCTATGCTATTCAAGCTTCTTCTCTTTCTGAGATTCCAGTGGTTTGTGAGTTTTCTGATGTTTTTTCTGAAGATTTGCCTGGGTTACCGCCTGATAGAGAGATTGAGTTTGCAATCGACCTTCTACCTGGTACAGCACCGATATCCAAGAGACCATACCGTATGCCACCCAATGAGTTAGCAAAGTTAAAGAAGCAGTTGTTTGAGCTTAACAAGTTGGGTTTTATCAGGCCAAGTACATCTGAGTGGGGTTGTCCTGCTCTGTTTGTGAAGAAGAAAGATCATTCTTTGAGGCTATGTGTAGATTATCGGCCGCTCAACGCCGTAACAGTCAAGAACAAATATCCTCTTCCGAGGATTGATATTCTGTTTGATCAGTTGTCCAAAGCTAAGGTGTTTTCCAAGATTGACTTGAGGTTAGGGTATCATCAGATTAAGATTCGACCGTCAGATGTGCATAAGACTGCGTTTGTTACTAGATACGGGTTGTATGAGTATCTTGTTATGTCTTTTGGCTTAACAAATGCACCTGCATACTTCATGTATCTAATGAATTCAGTCTTTATGCCAGAATTGGATAAGTTTGTGATTGTATTCTTGGATGATATTCTGGTTTACTCTACAAATGAAGAAGAACATGCTCAGCATTTAAGGGTTGTGTTAACCAGACTTAGAGAGCATAAGTTGTATGCCAAGTTTAAAAAGTGCGAGTTTTGGCTAAAGGAAGTTGCTTTTCTTGGTCACATCATATCTGAGAATGGTATTTTAGTTAACCCAGACAAGGTACAAGAGGTCATGGATTGGCAGGCATCGACGTCAGTTCACGAGATTCAGAGTTTTCTTGGAATGGCAGGGTATTATTGCCGTTTCATTCTGGATTTCTCTAAGATAGCCAAGCCGATGACGAGTCTACTACAAAAAGATCATAAGTTTGTCTGGACAGAGGAGTGTGAAGCAGCTTCTCGCACCTTGCGAGAATTGCTAACCACTGCCCCTGTTCTGGCACAGCCAGATATTGAGAAGCCTTTTGATGTGTATTGCGACGCATCAAAATTGGTTTGGGTTGTGTGTTAATGCAAGATGGCCGAGTCATTGCTTATGCTTCACGTCAACTGAGGAAACATGAAGTCAACTATCCAATTCACGACTTAGAGTTAGCAGCTGTTGTCCATGCTTTGAAGATTTGGAGGCATTATCTGTTGGAAAATGTGTGCAATATTTACACCGATCACAAGAGTCTCAAGTACATCTTTACTCAGCCTGAACTCAACATGAGGCAGTGAAGATGGTTAGAGTTGATCAAAGACTACAACTTACAAGTACACTTTCACCCTGGCAAGGCAAACGTGGTTGCAGATGCCTTGAGCCGCAAGTCACATCACCATGCTGTAGAGCCGTTATTTGAAGATGGGTTCAATCTGTTGCATCCTGCAGTCATGCACAATATCTAAGTTCAGTGTTCCCTAGATCAACAGATTATTAAAGGCCAAAAGACTGATCCTGGTATCTATTACCTCAAAGAAAGAATGAAGAAGGAACCAATTCCACATTTTAGGCTCGACGATAATGGTGTACTTTGGTTCGACAACCGCCTTGTCGCATCAAGGACTGTGGAACTCAAGAACAAGATGATGGATGAAGCCCACCTTTCCAAGCTATCCATTCACCCCGAAGCAACAAGATGTATCATGACCGAGACCTCGATACTGGTGGACCAAGATGAAGAAAGAGATAGCAGCTTATGTGGCTCGATGCGATACTTGTTGTCGTGTTAAGGCCATTCACATGAAGCCGGCAGGTTTACTGAATCCTCTACCGGTACCTGCATGGAAATGGGATGACATCAGCATGGACTTCATCATAGGTTTGCTGACTTCACAAAAGGGAAATGATTCAATCTGGGTGATCGTCGATCGGTTAACCAAGTCCGCTCACTTTCTACCCGTCAAGACTACCTACAGACCACCTCAGTATGCTGACCTCTACATTGCTGAGATTGTTCATTTGCATGGTGTACCCAAGACATCGTGTCTGACAGAGGACCATAGTTTACTGCTCACTTTTGGACTTGCTTGCATGAAGGCATGGGAACCGAGTTACTGCACAGCACTGCTTATCATCCTCAGACTTCAGGTCAGATTGAAAGACTTAATCAAGTTCTTGAAGATATGTTGAGGGCATGTGTGCTATCTGCTAAGGGTTCGTAGGAATCTTGGCTACCTCTGGCCAAGTTCTCCTATAACAACAGTTATCAAGAGAGTATCAAGATGGCACCGTTTGAAGCTTTGTATGGCAGGAAGTGTAGGACTCCGTTGAATTGGGTCGAAGCGGGAGAAAGAAGATACTACAGTATTGACTTTGTCCCCGAAGCTGAAGAGAAAGTTCAAATTATTCAAGAACACATGAAAGCTGCACAGTCCCGACAAAAGAATTATGCCGACAATAGAAGAAGACCCCTTTCTTTTGAAGTAGGTGATTATGTTTACCTAAGAGTTTCTCCAATCAAAGGTACACAAAGGTTTGGGGCTAAAAGAAAGCTTGCACCAAGGTATGTAGGACCGTACAAAATCCTCGAGAAGAAAGGTGAAGTTGCTTACAAGCTACAGTTACCGGAGTCAATGGGTATCTTTCCAGTCTTTCACGTCTCTCAGTTGAAGAAATGCTTGCGTGTACCCGGAGAAAGAGTCGATGAGCAAGAGTTAAGGCTAGCATCTGACTTGGTTTATAAGGAAGAACCTGTGAGAATCGTGGATAGCAAGGAAAGAGTTACTCGGAATCGCTTGGTGCGCACTTACAAGGTCGTGTGGAGCTACCATGATGATCGAGATGCATCATGGGAAATGGAGGATTATCTGAAAGAAGTTTATCCTGAATTCCATAAAACCTAGTTAGTAACCCAAAATCTCGGGACGAGATTTCTTTAAGGGGGAAGGGCTGTAACACCTCAGGTGTTAAGCATTGCATTAGGCCATAATTAATTAACTTTAATTACTCATTAAGCATAGCATGAGCATCATCAAGCATAAACCCTAAATGCATTCATTATTTCATGTGTTTGCATTTTTAATTTATTAAATACTTGCTTGATTGATTGCTTAGTTAATTAATTTCCTTGCAAATGACTTGATCAAGTTTGGATTCACTTGCCCAGCAATTTGAAAAGTTTTGTCAAATTTTATTGCAAAAGATTTGGTGCACTTTGGAGCAAAAAGAAAATAATTGGAAAATCCTTTTTTGCCCTTAATTTAAAATGAATTTGTAATTCAAAATCTATTTGAATTTTGACTTCGGCCTTAAATAAAAAAGTTGTTCAGTTTTTAATTCTCTACAACTTTTATTTTGGGCACATTTCATGAAAATACTTTTAAATCTACCAAAAGGTGCATTTTGTTTGGATTCAAATTAAATTCAAAAAAAAGAACACCGCGAACCGGGCGAGCCGTTTCGGCCCACGACCCACGCCACGTCTTGCACGCGCCCAGCGCCCGGCGGCGTCATGGCCGACCGGCTCAGGCCGGGGCGCCACGCGCTTCGCCGTCGCTCGGCTGCCGTGCCGCGTGGCGGCGATACTGGCCGGTGGGGCCCCGCACGGCGCCCCGTCCGGCCGTTCCAAATTTGGAACTTCGCCCTCGCCTCGCTCACTCCACTCCATTCTCTCCCTTGCTCTCTCTCGCTCGTACCGTGCACGCCAGCTAAGCCCAGCCGCAGCTGCTCGCCATTGCCGCCAGCTCTCGCCGTTCCTCGCCACCGCTAAGCGCTACGGCCATGCCAGCGGCTTCGCCTCGCCTTACTCTACGCCATGTACTTTTTAGCCGCCGATAAACGCTGTGGTAAGGGGCCAAATCGGGCCATCTTCTTCCTCTCCGGCGTGGCGTAGCTCCGCCGCGGCCTCGACTTCGTGCGCCCTAAATCGCGGCTCCTTTCCTCCTCACGCCGTCGGCGTTTCTGGCTTGTAGCTAAGCGCGCGCTAGGCTTTGGCGAGTTAGTTGAGCCGATTAGGGCTCGTCGTGGCCGGAACGCCGCCTCGTCGCCCATGTGCGCCCGCGCCACCCAGCGTAACCGCCACCGTCGCCCAGGGGCTCTAGGTTGCCAATAGGCGACCCGGCCCCTCGGTCGATTTCGCCCAATAAGCTTCGGCTTCGTGGCTCGAGCCCAGCGTCACGCCACCCCGCCCGGGATGATCGCCCGGCACGGCGTGCAGAGCCGCCGTGCGCCGCCGCTCGCCGGGCACGATTCCAGCCATCTCACGCGCAACCAACACCAGCCCCAGGTGCGGCTCGGCGAGAGAGCTCACCGGGTGCCGCTTTGTTTTATTTGGAGACCTCGCCGTCGGGCGAAGCTCTCGCCGGCGGAAGACCGCCTCGGCACCGGTCGCCGGTGGGGCCGTGGACCCGTGGGGTCCTGCGGTCAGTGGCACGCGGTCCATCGGACCCGAGTCCATGGACCCGGCTGGGCCCAGGTTTTTGATTTAAATCTTTTCCGAAAAATGCATAAAATGCTTAAAAATCATATCTTGAGCAAATATGATCCAAATTTGATGAAACTTGTTTTGTTAGGTTTCTTATGAGTAGATCTATCTGTGAAAAATATGAGATGCAATTTTTGTGATACTTTTCTGTATAGATTTATTTAATTGCTATAAATGCTTTGAAAAATGAGTAAATGCATAATAAATTGTATATTGCTCGAAAAATATGATTCTTATTTTGTTAGACTTGTTATGAGATGTACTTTCTGGGAAAAATATATGCCATGTAGTTCCTATGTAAAAATATGAAGATGTGATTTAATTGCATTTTAGGCTATTTTCTTGAATCATTTTTAGTAAATTAATTATGAGGAGTTAAGAAATGGTAATTTTTTATGACTGCTCTTGTGCTAAGAAGTTCTAGTTAAAAATGTGAAATATATTGTTTGATACTTTTCACTGTATAAAGTTGTTAAATGTGCAATTCTGTCCTGCTGCTTCATCTTTTTGTGTAGGCTGTTGTACTTAGTAAAATGTGATGAAAATTTTATCATGGCTCTGTTTTAGCATGATGTAACTCCTGCAATTTTTGTAGAATTTTCTGGACTATTTAGACAGAGGTCACAGTTCAAGCCCTTAAATTCACATGAAATGATAAGGCTTTGAATCAATGGTTTTAATGAGTTCTATATTGCTTTTTGGGCACTTTTAATTATGTTTTGCTTGCTGGTCATGTTATGCAGTACCATATCAGAAATGTAATGCTTGACTTATGAGTAGTGTTACTTCTCTTTTATGCACATGTTGTGTGTATGTGTGTGTGTGCATACCCACCTTCTTTATACACTTCTCTAAGTGTTTAGAGAAGAGATAGGCACATACTCAATAAATAAGATAAGTTGTTAGTAGAGAGGAGATATGCACCCACTCTGTCAAATGAACTATCAATCATCTTCATTCATGAGCATCGCACCTATGCATTCTTTTTGTTTATATCGGGCATTTGCATCATACAAAGTTCGCGGGAGGGCCCCTCTGGCTTCACCATACGAGGAGAGCCCAAATGAGGAGCAGCAGCGGGAAGGACTCGAAGAGGAGCCGGTGGACCGAAGAGGACGATCTACCCGAGTGCCCGAATCACTTCATGCAGTGACTTCGAGAAAGGCAAGCACCGGAGCATTACTTACCTATGCTTTCTAACAGTCTAATTATGCTTTATGATTGATGCATTAAGTATAGGAGTTGTGTGCAACCGTTGATGCATTGTATCCTTGTTTTACCCTTGAATTATCCTATCTTGATTACCCTGCTAGTCTAGGACGAGTTAATGGCTTAGCTTGCTTAGACGGTAGAAGTCGGGTGATTTTCTGTCATCCGCGAGTATAGGTGGTTACTTATGATTGATGAAAGAGCTTATGTTGATATCATCTGGTTAATGGTTATGATTGTGATAAATGGAGACCGGACGGAGTTTTATGGGGTTTCGGACCATAGTGATTCCGTCTGTGTCGATTAAGGACCGTGCCGTTGCGTGTCCCTCAAGTCATGTTGAATGCATGCCTCACACTTAGCTAGCCGGATAAGTCGTTCCGACCGCGAAGCCTAACACTATTCAGGCCGGCTCTCGATCCGTTCGCACCGTATTGGAGATGGATGGGGGACCACGGGGGCGCGAAGAGTAAGTCCGAGGTCCAAAGAAGGCCGGCTAAAGGCGTCGGGCGACCCCTGGGTATGGTGGTTCCAGTCGAAACCGCGTTTCTTCCCGGATATGTGCCACAGTGACCTGTAGCTCACTTTAGCGGGTGAGTGTGGTTTGTGTGAGGAATACCCCCTGAGCTCAGTAGTAATCGATTCGAATCGCCATCGTTCCTGGACAGTGAACACTTGACTTGAGCTACACCATCGTAGTAATGATTATGTAATATGGTTAATGATGATGATGAATTAAGATGTTATGATTATGGATACTACTTGATTGCTTAATCATGATTAATATACTATAATGATGCATAGTGTAGGTGCTCACCTAGCATAAATAGGAAGGATGAAGCTGAGCTGTCACTATAAAATGGTTACCACTGCTTTTCTGCAAAATGAGTCGAGCATCCCCTGATAAAGCCTGTCATACTCCTTGGAGTCTTTTATTTTAAGTCAGTCGGGTAAGTCTAGCTGAGTACCATCTCGTACTCAGGGTTTTTCCCGCTTGTTGTTTGTGCAGACGGACATACCTTCCACGGGTACTGCGAGACCTGTCTTTATCCAGTGGATTAAAAGACCGAAGGGGCAAGGTCATTCTTAATATTCTCCCCAATTGCTTTTGGTGGATTGACTGTCAGCTGGCACTGTACTAAACTTTAAAGGGTGTGTTGGGTTGAGCTTTTAAAACTACTTTGTTTTCGCTACTCGTATTTGAAGACTTGGTTTGTAATAACTTTAATTTCTGCACTCTGATGTTATCGAACTATTTGTGAAATGTTGTAACGTGTGGATGGTGACGCTAAACTTGTACGATCTTGGATTGATGATGTTTGGTTTGAAATCCTTCGAGATTTCCGGACTACCGGGTTTATAAGGGCTTAAGTGTGCTAATTACTTACGTGGCGAGTGCTTTTTTGCTCTTATACTTTTATAAATTGGGCGGTTCTGTTACACTTCGCTTCGGCCAGATGATCCGAGCGCTTGCACCACTCGGCAATGGTGACGCCGACTACTCTAGTGGGTCAGATTCGTTCGAAGCCCCAAGATTCGCCCAAAACATCAGCCGGATCGATTGCCTGTTACGATTGGATCACTCGGTGCCCTTTGCGAAGTTTAGGTCGAGATATACAAGGTGCTTGGGGACTAGGTGTGGGGATTACTCCCCTGGATATCATCGAAGATAGGCTTGGGCCTCCCAGTCTGGTGTGGCCTGGCCCATGAAGAAGGAGCCAAGCGGCACATGCACTACCTTGGAGTGCGCCGCAAGGTCTAGTTGATAGATTGATCTGCTCGGATTAATAGAGATTATTGTTTCCTTGTAATCTTAATCTGGCGATTGGGTAGATTGGATCTGAATGATCCTACAACCTTGATGAAAGGTCCTAAATGGCTAGAGGGGGTGAATAGCCTAATAAAATTTCTACAAAGCACTTAACAAACCGGTTAGTAAATAAAATGACAAAGCAAGTGTTGCGCTAGCCTAGAGGGGGTTGCAAGCCAACCTAACCAATTCTAGCAATCCTAATACACTAGGCACACTAAGAATGGTGTCCTTAATGATCAAGCAACATTACACACCCTAATATGATACTAGGCACAAATGAAATCACAAGGAAGGAACCAAGAGGGTGCAAACCGTGCCTTCGGGATGATGAACAATCACCGTCTTGTCAATTCAATGAAACCCAAACAGATGATCCAATATAGAAATCCAAGTTGATCTCGAAGGATCAAACCACACAAGAACACCAAGGGACACGCGATTTTTATCCCGAGGTTCACGTGCTTGCCGACATGCTACTGCCCGTTGCACACTCGATAGTTCGGTGGCTAATCGGCGTCGCAAGCCAAGCCCTCACCGGGCGCCATAAGAACTCACACAAAGTGAGGGTAACTCAATGACACGAGATTCCACTACGGATTCCTTTCGCGAACTCCCGCGGGATGGGATCAACACCCTCACAATCACCTCTAGAGTGGCCAAGAACAATCTTCAACCTTGCCCAATTCCGGCTCGCTGCTCCAACCGTCTAGGTGACGGCAATCACCAAGAGTAATATGCTCAATCGCAGCAAGAATGCTCACTAGTGCCACTAGATGCTTAAGAACAAGGCAAATACACTAGAGACCCTCTAATCAATCAAGAGGCATGCAACGTGAGAGAGTTGGTTTGGTTAGCTCTAGGGGATGTCATGTATGTCAAAGTACCAAGAGAGACTCCCTAGAGCCGGCCAATTCTCTTATATAGGTGTCCACAAGAACACCCAACCGTTACACACAAGAACAGCTCACTACGCACTGACTGAACGCGCAAATCGACTTGACCGGACGTGTCCGGTCCAGCGTCCGGTCCAATATAACCGGCCACGTGTACTAGCCGTTTGAATTCTACCTTTCACGCCCAACGACTAGCCATCCTCGCCAAGTCGGTCCACCGACCGGACGCGTCCATTGCGACAACCGGACGCCACAACAGCGAGAGTCCGGTCACCCATCGAGATGTTCCGGAGAGGTCAAAAGTGGACCGGACGCGTCCGCTGCACCCTGACCGGACGCCCCCAGCGTCCGGTGCACACTCTGCTCAGCTCGGCCGCAACCTGCCATTGGCACCGGACGGTCCGGTCGCCAACGTCCGGTCACCCTAGAAAAAGCGCCGGACGCCACAGCTTGACCAGACACGTCCGGTCCTTACCAGGACAGTGTCCGGTCACCTCTGAGTGACTGCCCTTCGTCTGAAAACCTCCGAGTCCCGCCTCACAAGCTCGGCGGGAGGGTTTTACAACCAAACCCCATCAACTCCTGCCCTCATGTGCCAACACAAAAGTGTCTCACCACTTGTGCACGTGTGTTAGCATTTTCAAATAAATTTTGCAAGAGATTGTTAGCACACTAGGTCCCTAATGCATATGCAAATTCATTGCTCACCTAGTGGCACTTAGATAACCGATATTGCACGACATCGCCCCTCTTAATAGTACAGTTATTGATCCTAAGCCAGGCCATCAACTTCTCTACACACCTACGGATGGCTAAATGGAAATGCTCTAGCATATACCTTTGCCTCTAGCTTTCCATTCCACTCCTCTTCTTCCTTCATCTCCAAGGGTGGCACTTGATCATCTTTGGTCTCCACCATCACCTTGATCTCCACTCCACCACTTGGCTTGGACGTTCCCTTTCTCTAATGCTACACACTTAGCAATAGGGTTAGTCCTAGGTTTTATCAATTAGCCAAAACCAAACTAGGGCTTTCAATCTCCCTTTTTTGGTAATTGATGACAACCTCCACAAAGATATGAATTAAATTCAATTTTAGCTTTACACCACTTGTCCAAGCAATTTAAGCTTTGAAAAGAATTGGACAAAGTCATGTATAACCCATTTGGTAGCTATGGCTCCCCTACATGTGTGCTAAGAGTTTGGATTTAGAAGCTTCACACACATGATAGATAAATCGGTTTTGTAAGAGTCAATTCTACCAAATTGATGCTAAGGTGTATAGAATAGACCTTTGAAGCGTGATACCATCGGAGTGCACATAATGAACCATCCTTAGCACCAAGATCTAGTTAGATACATCAAAGAGCTAGAAACCCCGTGAGATCAACATAAAAAGCACGGTTTGTAGATACCACTTGAAAATCATTAGGAATATAACTACTTCTAGCTAGAACCTATGCATGCTAGTAATTAATTCATCAATTAAGATCTACACTAACAAGCACCACACAAGCAAGAGAGATACCATTTATGAGATAACAAATTCTAAGTGCAATGCAAGCAATCATATGAATATGCACATTCAAATGCAATCAATCATGTTCATGAGCTTGCTCCCCCCTACTTGTATGCTTCAAAATTTTGATCCCTTTTCATTCTTCAATCTTCATCTTCTCTCCCCCTAAGTACCTTTATCTTTGCATTCTCTCCCCTTGATGCATGTTATCTTTGTATTCTCTCCCTCTTTGTCATCAATGACCATAAAGGTGTATGATCATGCTTGGTGTAGACTTAAAATCATGGAGGCACTACTAGAGGCGCAAGAATGACCAACTGTTTTTAAACCATCGGCCATTAGTTTGTACCGTCAAGCATTGCAATTGCCGAGCGTATACCGTCAGGAACCTCCCGTCTGGCATCCATGGTCGGGCATTTCTACTTTTACCGACCGGTAGTCGGTCATTGTATGGTCGACTGTATGTTTCCGATGGTTGACCTCGGCAAATAGTTGGTCAATATGCTATTTGGTCTTTGGTCAGAAATGAATTACCGAGGGTAAACTTGCCATAAGTTGAGGATCACTTGGAGTAGAGAGATGATCATTTAAAGTTGAGGATCACTTGTTTCCATAAACTTCCCTCTCTTGTGGTTTAAACTAGTAAACTTGCATATGTAATCTAGCTCGGTTTGAACCAATGATAAGCTTCTTCACACATCCTTTAATGGTTATCTTGTCAATATTGAACTAGATCCTTGTTTGTTCATTTAACTAGATCAAACACTAGGTTCACATCCTCATGAACTAGTCATATTTAGCCACTAGATCATACAAGATATAGAAGCAATAGTGGCATAATATGTACTCAAAATACTTGATTTTCATGAATGAGTCTAATAAACAAGAGATATCATAAGAGAATATCTATATACTCTAAGCATGTCATTAGTAAGTATGAATGCATCATGCCACATAATTTCACCTTTGCTTTAGTCGAAGGAGAGGCATATCATATAGTTGGGGTGCATTCATCTTATGTTGGAGAAGTCAAGAATGTTCAATTTATTTCTCAATGTGCAAAATCTCTTCTCATCAAGTGGCTTGGTAAAGATATCGGCAAGTTGATCATCGGTACCAACGCTCTCAATAGAAATGTCCTCTTTTGCTTGGTGATCTCTAATGAAGTGATGTCTCATGTCAACGTGCTTTGTCCTTAAATATTGAACTGGATTGGTGGTGATCTTCACGGTACTTTCGTTGTCACATAGCAATGTCACTTGTCTAAATTTAATTCCAAAATCCTTCAATGTGGCTTTCATCCATAGTAATTGAGCACAACAACTCCCCGCACTAATGTATTCGGCTTCGGCGGTAGAGAGTGTAACACTATTTTGCTTCTTGGATGACCATGAGACAAGTGACCTTCCTAGCAATTGGCATGTACCACTAGTGCTTTTCCTATCCACCTTGCATCCCTCAAAGTTTGACCCCTTGGGATACCATAATCCAATATTTGGTGTGTGCTTAAGATATCTCAATATTTTTTTGATTGCCTTCAAATGACTTTCTCTTGGTAAAGCTTAAAACCTTGCACACATACACACACTAAACATGACATCCGGCCTAGAAGCGGTCACATAGAGTAGGCTTCCAATCATGGACCGATACAACTTTTGATCTACCATGTTGCCACTTGTATCTAAGTCAAGATGACCATTTGTTCTCATTGGAGTTCCAATTGACTTGGTTTCTTCCATTTCAAACTTCTTCAACATATCCTTGATGTACTTGCTTTAGCTAACAAATGTACCTTTCTTCAATTGCTTGATTTGTAGACCAAGAAAGTAACTAAGTTATCCAATTATAGACATCTCAAATTCTTTTGCCATCATTTCTCCAAACTCTTCACAAAAGTCTTGGTTGGTTCATCCAAAGATAATGTCATCAACATATATTTGCAACACAAACAAGTTCTTGCCAATCTTTTTGGTGAAGAGAGTGTTATCAACCTTTCCCATCTTGAACCCTTTGGAGATCAAGAAATCTCTCAATCTTTCATACTATGCCCTTAGAGCCTGCTTCAAGCCATAGAGAGCTTTCTTCAACTTGTAGACATGGTTGAGCTTCTTGATATCTTCAAATCCTAGGGGTTGCTCAACATACACTAGCTCATTGATGAATCTATTAAAAAAAGCACTCTTCACATCTATTTGATATAGCTTGATGTTGTGGGCACAAGCATAGGTTAATAGGATTCTAATTGCCTCCAATCTTGTAACCGGTGCATAGGTTTCTCCAAAGTCAAGACCTTTAACTTGAGTGTATCCTTGTGCTACTAATCTTGCTTTGTTTCTCACAACTATGCCATTTTGATCTTGCTTATTTCAGAATACCCACTTCCTGCCAATGACATTGTAGTTCTTTGGATGCTCAACTAGTTCCCAAACTTGATTTCTTTCAAAGTTGTTGAGCTCTTCATGCATGGCAATGACCCAATCACAATCCATCAAAACTTCTGCTATCTTGTTTGGTTCAATGGATGAGACAAATAAATAGTACTTACAAAAGGATGCCAATCTTGATCTAGTTTGTGCACTTCTTATATCACCAACCACTTGATCTAGAGGATAATCTCTTGTAATATGTGTTGGTTGGAGAACTTGAGGTTGAGCACTTGACCTTGGTTGATCACTTGGATGAGATGATATACTAGCTACTTGATCTTGCACTTGAGAGTCACTAGCTTGAGTTTGAACTTGAGAGCTACTAGCTTGCACATTTAGAGATACTATCACTTGATCTTTGTCATCTTCAACATCCACCACTTGAGTTGGCCTAATGTCACCAATATCCATTTTCTCATGGCTTGTATCAATTGAGTGCCCTCACATCATCAAGATTTTCCTCCACATCTTGAGAGCTCTTGGTTTCATCAAATTCAATATCATGCACTTCTTCAACTATGCCATAAGTGAGATTCTAAACTCGCTTGTAGTGGAGCAACCAAGTAGGAATCCTTCATCACATTTCTTCTCAAACTTGCTGTTGACGGTCGGTAAGTACCAAATATAACCGTCAACTTTTGTATAAATTGATATAAAATGAATTGCAACCTCTCTGGTAATCAACCTCTCTAGGATCACTGAGAGGGGTCCCTCGAATGGATCAATCTCTCTAGGATCTAGACTTGTAGATAATAGTGAGATGGAGAGTGAGGAAAGAGTTCGGAGGAGGTGCCGGCCTGTCGGTGCTCCCTCTACGGCTTGTACTTCAGTGGATTCAAGTTCTTCATGAGTTTGTCTTCGAGATTTCTCTGATAATCATCTTTTGATCTAAGTTTACTTTGTTTATATTGTTCATCTGGTTTGTGACTCTTTTGAGTGCTTTATTCCTGTACTAGTCAGAGTAGAGTATTAATCATAGTATAGGCGTGGTGCTTAGGCTAGGGTTAATCGTGAATGCCCCTTAATCTTCTGGATTAGTGGTAGATCGCAGGTGTGACAGACCTATTGAGTCCTCTGTAGTCCACCTCCCGTTGATAGGTTTGGTAGGACGTGATTATCATAGTAGTGCGAGGTTTCTGTACTCAATCTGCTCTGAATAATGTTCCGAAGTTGAATAGTAGAAGACATAGTTTACCCAAAGTTAGAAGAAGAGAACCATAGTTATCCTCTCTATACTCCTATTATTATCAACATAGATTGCTATTATCATCAACATAGATTGCAATTATCATCAACATAGATCGCTATTATCAACCACATTAAACCTTAGCTTAGTGTCTACCTTCGTATAATCTTTATCTTTCTACTTTTATCTTTAGCCACCTCTAGTTGAGTTAGACCTAGTTAATCACACACATTTCCTTGTGGATACGATATTTAAAACCTCCAGGTAAAGTGCTACAATGGTATTATATCTGTGCGCTTGTGGATAGTTATATTTTCTTGTGTGCATTTAATTAATACCAACAAGTATTTTTGGCGCCGTTGCCCGGAAAACAGTTGCTGACTTTACAATCTAGCTTAGCTTTTTATCTTTTTTTTTCTTTTATCCTTTACCCTTTTTATCTTTCTTTCACTTTTCATCTTTCCTTTCTTTCCTTTTGTTTTACCTTTTGATTTAGCATGGGTGACATTCCTATCAATCAATATGCTAAACTCATAAGCGCAAGTCTTAGACCACCTGAATCTTCGGAGCCTATCTTAGCATGTAGTTATGAGCTGCGCCCATCTTGGGTAGAGTTGATTCGGAAACAATCCTTCTCAGGAGAAGGTGATGAAAACCCCTACTCACACCTATAAGAGTTCTTACTGATATGCGCCTGTTTTCGTATTGATGGCATGTCTGATAAGACTTTGCAATGGAAGCTTTTTTCATTCTCTCTGACTGGAAAAGCTAAACATTGGTACAACCAAACCGTAGAAAGAATGCAAGGAGATTGGGAAGTGCTATGTTTTAATTTCCTCTCTAAATTCTTTTCCATCTCTAGGATAGCTAGCCTTTGAGGAGAGGTTCTGACTTTTAGACAACTAGAAGGAGAATCTCTTGAAGCATCATGGGATCGCATTAATGACCTCCTTACTATTGGGCCAGACCTTTCCATTCTAGACTCAGTGCTTATTCAACATTTTTACTTAGGTCTTAGTAAGAATAGTAAAAAATCCCTTGATATAGCTTTCCTTAATTTGTCTGCTAGTGAAGCAAGGTCTATACTTGATAAAATTAGTGGAAGGACTCTCTACCATAGCATTCATAGTGAACTCCCTGAGAAAGAGAAGGAATCATCTCCTAACCAAAAAGAGGAAGTTTTGATGGCTAACTCACATATTGTTCAATCCCAAAATTTAGCTATCAGTCCCAAGCCATCCCTACTTTAAAATCCTATAAGGGAAGAAGAAATTCAACCCTTAGAAATCTCTTTTGTTAAGGATGATCTTTGTGATATTGGGAGAAGTTTAGACTTTCAACCCAATAAGAGACCTTCTAGTGAATATAATTCAAATTCTTTTCAAAAAACCTCTTAGGAAGTGTCCTTATTGGAAAACATCCAAGGATGGCATGACTAGCAATGCCATAGAAGAAGAGCCAAACTATTTTAAAGACAATCTTATCTTCTCCCCTTCTATGCCCATCTTAGATATCTCATTTTTGTTTGACCTCGAAGAGTCCCCTCACACTCGAGATCCACTAAGACACCTAGAGCATATGAATCATAAAGGACTCAAGAATGACCAAGAAGTGCCACTAAAAAGGCAGGAGTGTATAGAGTGGATGGACAAGGAAGAAACTTCAATAATAGAATCTAGCCCTGACCTAACCCATCCAAGTTTAGAGGAGACCTTTGATGATACTCACCTTAGAGATACCAATCTATGGGAAGTCTTGGACAATAAAGTGTCCAATGAATGTCATAGGCATGGAATAAACGAGAAAATATTTTCATCTATAGACACTCATAAAGAAACACTCTTGGAGCTTAAAGAGGGAGATAATATTAATGAGCATGGAAGTTACTTCATAGACATCTCCTCGAATCCATGCTCATATAAGAAATCTCCAGGATTACTTGATCTCTCTAATATTGCCACACATGAGATTTTCAACCTCCTTATTCTACCTATTTATAAAATTATTAAAAGGATGGTTGTAGACGCATATATTTATCATAAATATTGTAGATCTCATTATAATCTTGAGATAGGCACACAAAGGCAGGTGTTTTTAGAGGAAACCACTTTATGAACCCAAAGTATAATAATCAGAAGGTTTCTCAAGGATGAATTTATAACCACTCTTGAAAGATAACATGAGTTTGCATCTTTTGCTGTAATGCCCTTGTGAATTGAACATAGAGTCATAATTATCAAAATATTCCTTTGGGTATTTTTGTCACTAACCATTCCAGGCTTGATGTAAAAAGAATGAAGGATGATAGCACCAGGTATGTCAAACCAACCATCATATAATATTGAATTACATCCACTCAAGCTTACATTTACTTTGTAAAATTCAAGCTTGGAGGAATGGGCTTACTTAAAAGATCTTAAATCATGTTGCTAATATTGGTTGTCTCTATATTTTTTTAATTCAGGCTCAAAATGTTGCATAATAATCATCATCTTTCATCTTTGTCTTAATAAAATCTCCATAAGTGCTTTCATGTCACCTTTGTCTACCATAGTAAGTTTTGGTTTGGAAGTACTTTATGTATGGGTATTTCTAAAGGCTTTTTAAATTGAGTATAGTGCTTAGGTTAAAATGTCTTCCTTAATTAAACTAGACATGGAGTTTGGTGGTTATTCAACTAGAAATTATTGTAGTAGACATTGAAATATTTTATTGGACTAACCCCTGCAGGAATTTTTCAATTCAATGCGGGTAAGTCATCGATGAATTCGAATCGGAGATAAAGTAAGGCACATGACAAACTTCAATAACTTTGCAGAAGAAGATACAACTCATTTATCATAGATGAAAGAACTACAAGTATCAATGATTCATTCACTTTATCTTGTACTGCAAGTTACTTTTTGCCTTGAGTCATGCCTGTATAGAATATGGTCTATACTAAAATAATCTCAACACTATCGTTTCATTAGCATAAACAAAACATGATAAAATTCTAGACAAACAACCTATTTTTTAAGATTATATATTCCTTCGGGTATGTGTTGGCCACTAATCTCTTGCAGACATAAGAATGAGTGAAGTAAAAAGAGTGATAAGATCAAAAAAAAGACAAAAAGATGGCAAAAGATAAGAAAGAAGAAGTGCAATGGAGGAGACAAGTTGCTCAAGAACAATTCAAGATCCATAGAAGAAAAGAACCCCCGAAAGACAGCCGTCATCACTTGGTGTCATACTCTAAGAATGAAGGTAACTACCTAAGGTAAGTGGTCATCATTTTCCTCCCCGATCTTGATATATACATAAATAAAGTTACAAACATGTTAGAGGTACACTTTAACTGATTAACCTAATTAACTTAACATGATTTGTTCTTTAAGATTATTCATAGCATCATTCTCTTAATCTTCCAGTCTTAACCAAATGAGCTAAAACATTATATTTTATCTTTAGAAGATGATAGTTATAATTATGTAGAGATAGACAATCATTCTATTGGTTGGGCAATTTAAACCTTTTCTGTTATATAAATTTAAATGCAATATTTATGTTTAATCTTCTGATCTTACAACCCATGTTATAAGAACAAATATACAACACCAACTTTGTCTTGCTGAATGTGCCTAAGGCTAGAGAATAATAAATAAAGAGATAGATTTGATTCTTTTGGTGTTTTTTCACCAACAGAGCCCATGCACTTGATCTCTACCTTGGTTTTTAAGCAGAATACACTTCAAGGTGTGAAGGGAATATTCCGCAACACTCCACAAGTGAAAGTTCTGAACCCGCAAACATGCACACTGAGTAAGATGCTGCTAGATCCCACCATTAATGCTCTACTTCAACCTACTGGCCAAGCAAAGAATAAAAGTGACATCACCATCAGAATCATCATTACAAGAGGTGCAACCATCATTGTCTCCATCTCTAAAACCGACAGATGCACTTAATAAAAGAACAAGAGTCAGAAAAAAGTTTTGTCCGGAGGACTTAAAAATCTGAACCCTCGCCGAAAGGTAATATCGGTAGTTATCCATATTTACTTTCTTGTATTGCATATTTCTCTTTAGCATAATTACTTTTCTGCATTAGCATTGCATAGAAGATAACAAAAATAATTAAGTATTCATTAGATTCCATTAATGCATCTCAAAAACTTGAAACCCTTTGTAAAACCCTTGCAGTGTAAAAGCTATAGGAGTGCTTACCGTGGTGGCCTAAAAATAAAAAATATATATAGCATTTAAAATTATCTCTTTGCATTATAAAATAGAAAATTCTAAAAAGAAGTGAAACAGGAATCCTGCTAAAATCTGAAAGTCTATATTAGCTCATAAGAATAATTATTTACTCATTTGGCTGACCGCTAACCCCTTGTCATAATTTGAGCCTCGAGTTTTGGTTTTCTTGTTGGAGTATATATTTTGCAGGACAATAATATGACTAAGGAGTGAGCCCAATCAGTGGACTACTACTGGTAAGCTTACTCTAAAGATCATTAAGCAATCACCACAAAGAAATATCTAGCTTGGGGAGGGCATCCCCTAGTTATCGAGGTAAGTATACCTAAGCGATTATCGAGTCCGTCTGAAAGTCATAAAATACTAGAAATATATGGGCACATGAAGGTCCATGTCCACGAGTCTTTTGTGAGTCCATTAGTTAAAATAAAAGAAATATATTAAACCCATATAAAAGATACTTTATTAAGGTGTGATCATAGAGAGTGTTCTTAATAAGTTTTGTCTAGGTTGTTAGAAGATAAATAAAAATTGGAGAACAATATAATTTTGAATTAGAGATGATGAATAGTTGCTCGTCGTAATTCCTTTAAAGTATCTAGTTTTCAACCTTAAATTCTCCCGAGTTTTAGATATGACTGCTTTTAATATAAGAATTTACTCTGAACCTAAACTTGTGGAGGCATATGCTTAAGTTAAGTCTAGGTGATTGATGGATATGATATGAGAAAGTCTGAGCTACTATTTATCTTATTCATAGCGATACTAAAGTTTTAGAGATTTATTTTTAAAAAAATTCAAAATCTTACATGATGAGCTCTTGTATGACAAAATTTGAATTCCTACCAAAGCCATATATGACATACATTTAGAATAGAAAATCTTTGTGCCTTTATGCTGCTTGTTTTGCATTGAGTTTAGTCAACCTTTGTTGTATACCTTATGAGAGTCTTGTCATACTTTTAAAATCAAGATTACTTACACACTCCACCCATATACGCAATACCCCTATGCCAGGTGTAGGCGCAATCAGATCCACATTGAAAATATTTTCTCCTACACTAGGAGTGAACACCCAAAAACAAATCCATAGGATAAACCCCTGTTTAAATGCTCAAAGTTCTTCATTGTTATCTCTCCAAATTATTATTCAAAGGATGCAGGTGGCTATGCAAAAGCAAGAGTTTTAGAAAAAAGAGAGAAGGGAGTAAAAGAAAAGGACAAGTGTCCAAGAAATTAAAATAATGGGTACTCAAATGCCCACCTCCCTGAAAAAAGAAGAAGAAAAAAGAGAAAGAATAAAGACAGCCCATGTTTTCCTATGAATATTTTAAAGTTCCTAGAAGAGAGTTTTATCCCCAAAGAGCAAAAGTAGAAATAGGATTAGCCACCATATATACACCTATCCACCATATTCCATACACATGCACATCTTGGTTTGATTGTATGACTTGACTCTCTTTGGATCCATTGTTTGACTTTATAAATATGCATTGCAAGTAGGCTCATCCTTGTTTGTGCCACTCCTATGAGCTCCACTATAATCCTTAGTTGTAGGAGGGCATAACATTATAATGCCTCAGTGAGATCCATAAATACTATATATCAAGTGACTTGAGAGTCTCATGCAATTAAGCTCTGAATTTTATTTCGAAAACTTGCAAAAACTCTAGAATATTGGTTGAGTGATGAATTTGAGACATAGTGCTTGACTTTATTGTTCTATTTTTCAATGGCTCAAGACCCAGGTGATAGCTAAGAAGCCCCATGGTTATAGGTAATACGGGTAAGTTTGAAAATTAGAGCAGTTTTGTCTAATCTGGAGAATTTCTGTTTGAAAGCATGTGTACCTTTAAGGAGTGAAAGCATTATAGCAACTCCTGATCCAAGTTTATTAGTAAAGGCTTTGCTTAGGGACTGGCAAAGGGTAAGCTTGGGGGTGTTGTTAACGGTCGTTAAGTACTAAATATAACCGTCAACTTTTGTATAAATTGATATAAAATGAATTGCAAAGCATAGTTGTAGGTTTTGATTCTAACGAGTTCCACGAGTTTTGGTGTTCTCACTTGTTTTGTAGGTGTTTGCAGTTTTTCATCAAATCAAAGTATCTCATCTAACGACGGGCTCGTCGAGACGATCGAAACGGACATATCATTTGCTATATTTGAAGCCCAGAATCAAAAGATATCAACTCCAGATCGAAACATGTGCCATTGGGTCCTAAAAGGAGCAAGAAAACACACAAACGAAGCTGGGCCCAAATGGGCTTGGGCCCAGACCGGCCGGCATGGGCCAAAGGGCCGCCCGGCCTCCCCTGGAGCCCACTTACGTCCATCTTCTAGAAGCTTCTTCCACCGTCTCTTAGGATGCATCTCCACCGTACCTTAAGTCGGTTTGATCCAACGACCGTCGTTTCTCTCACCGGGCCATAAATATAGGGCCAGAGCCCCCCTCCTGAAACCCTAATTCATTTGTAATCTCTGACAGGGGTCCCTTGAATGGATCAACCTCTCTAGGATCTAGACTTATAGATAATAGTGAGATGAAGAGTGAGGGAAGAGTTCGGAGGAGGTGTCGGCCTGTCGGTGCTCCCTCTACGGCTTGTACTTCAGCGGATTCAAGTTCTTCATGAGTTTGTCTTCAAGATTTCTCTAGAAATCATCTTTTAATCTACGTTTACTTTGTTTATATTGTTTATCTGGTTTACGACTCTTTTGAGTGCTTTATTCCTGTACTAGTCAGAGTAGAGTATTAATCATAGGGTAGGCGTGGTGCTTAGGCTAGGGTTAATCGTGAATGCCCCCTAATCTTCCGGATCGGTGGTAGATCACAGGTGTGACAAACCTGTTGAGTCCTCTATAGTCCACCTTCCGTTGATAGGTTTGGTAGGACGCGGTTATCATAGTAGTGCGAGGTTTCTATACTCAATATGCTCTGAATAATGTCCCGAAGTTGAATAGTAGAAGACATAGTTTACCCAAAGTTAGAAGAAGAGAACCATAGTTATCCTCTCTATACTCCAATTATCATCAACATAGATTGTTATTATCACTAACATGGATTGCTATTATCATCAACATAGATCGCTATTATCAACCACATTAAACCTTAGCTTAGTGTCTACCTTCGTATAATCTTTATCTTTCTACTTTTATCTTTAGCCACCTCTAGTTGAGTTAGACCGTAGTTAATCACACACATTTTCTTATGGATACAATATTTAAAACCTCCGGGTAAAGTGCTACAACGGTATTATATCTGTGCGCTTGCGGATAGTTATATTTACTTATGTGCATTTAATTAATACTAACACTTGCTCAATCGAGTGCCCTTCTTAAGAATGTAGCATTTGCATCCAAACACTCTAAAGTATGCAATGTTGGGCTTTCTTCCATTCAACAACTTATATGGTGTCTTTTCCAATAGCCTATAACAATAGAGACAATTTAAGCAATAGTCGGCGGTATTGATTGCTTCGGTCCAAAAAGAATCATCCACATTGTATTCACTCAACATTGATCTTGCCATGTCAATCAAGGTTCTATTCTTCCTTTCAACTAGCTCATTGGATTAAGGTGTGTACTTAGCTGAGAATTGATGCTTGATTCCAAAGTCATCACATAGCTCTTCAATTCTTGTGTTCTTGAATTCACTACTATTGTCACTTCTCACTTTCTTGATTGATGTTTCAAATTCATTTTGACTTCTCTTGACAAATGTTTTGAATGTGTCAAACACTTCACTTTTGTCAGCAAGAAAGAACACCCAAGTATATCTTGTGTAGTCATCCGCTATCACAAATCCATATTTGTTTCCACCAATGCTCTCATAGTTGGTTGGGCTAAATAGATCTATGTGCAACAACTCAAATGCCTTTCTTGTGCTCATCATGCTTTTGTTGGGATGAGTGTTGCCAACTTGTTTTCCCATTTGACATGAACTACATAGCTTGTCCTTTTCAAACACCACATCCTTCAACCCTCTCACTAGATCATGCTTGATTAGCCGGTTGAGTTGCTTCATGCCAACATGTCCAAGTCTTCTATGCCATAGCCAACCCATGCTTGATTTGGAGAACAAACATGTTGTCAATTGAGCATCACTAGCATTGAAGTCTATAAGATAGAGATTCTCATATCTAAAGCCTTTGAATATCAAGTTGCTTCCATCAACACTCACTATCTTAACATCATCAACACCAAATATGTATTTGAATCCAAGATCACATAATTGAGTCACGGACAATAGATTAAAGTTGAGAGATTCCACTAGCAACATATTGGAGATGGACATATCAATTGTAATTGCAATCTTTTCCAAGCCTTTCACCTTACCTTTGCCATTGTCACCAAAGGTAATACTATCAACACTATTGCCACTTGATGAGATTGATTTGAACATTCTAGAATCCCCGGTCATATGTTGAGTGCACCCACTATCAAGCACCCAATACCTTTCTCTGGCTTTATAATTGACCTACAAAAGCAAATCAATTCTTCTTAGATACCCAAACTTGTTTGGGCCTCCAAGGTTAGTCACTAAGCTTTTGGGCACCTAAATTGCCTTTTTCTTTGGGCCAACAATGGGAGCACCAATGAACTTAGCCTTCACACCATTAGCACCCTTGGTAAGCCATAACAAGAATCAAAATAAATAGAGGATATGTTAGCATTCTTCTTGTTCTTGCAATATTACTCTACATGCCTGTAACACCCAGTTTTAATAAACAAAACTAGGATTACCATATGTGTGCCCAGAAAGTCCACACATACAGATACAGAAGTAGGGAGTATCAAAAACAGTGTTATATAGCGAAAACTTACTTATATTTAACACTTACATCAGAGTAACGCGGAATGGTAGCTAATCTTTTCTTCACACTCCATCTTCACAGGGACGGTTGACTGGGGGTACATACGCCTAGCACTTCTCAGAAAAACTCACTAGCTCCACTATCTGGAACCCATCCAGGATTTTCCAAAGTAATAAAAAGTAAAGGCAAGCGCGTAAGTACATGTCGTACTCAGCAAATATAACATGGGGTTCATGAGGCTCAAAAAGGTCGACAAATCGGTTTATCGCATTTAGCTTTTATTAAAGAATTAACATTTATAGCATCATTAGCAACAAGGTAGTACCAATTCCCATAACCACATGATCAAGTGAACAAGAATAAAGAATAATACACATCATATTATAGAATCATCATTCGTTCTCATCATTTATTATCTCCATCCATCAGTGAACATCTATTCCCTCAGTTTTTCGGGCCACCCGTATCCGTGGGCACGGCTAGTATACCAGATTATTAAACTCTGCGCAGAGGTGTACACTTTCTCTGTGAGTCATGATCTCCAAATGCAAGGGGTTAGCTAGACCCGATGCACCAGAAATCATATAAAGCCACTCCAGGATTCGTCTAACAAGTTAGGGCCATTAGATTCACTCGGCAAGGGAATATAGAGCCCTCCTTCCAGATGGCGCAATGACCCGCAGCCTACACACATGTGGACAGAAGCCGCACTATACTCAGCTCGCAAAGCTATTCTTACGCCACTTAATGTAACCGCTAACAAGCTAGAAAAGGTCCCTAAAGCAACTAGAGCCAGAGCAATATAGCCCCCACAGCTGTATGATTTGTCCCAGCTTTTGCCAAAGGATAAGTCCTTATGGAGGGTCAAGAACATCTAGCAAAGGCCAGAGATCTTCTCACCCTTTTTGTCCAGATCATCAAGTTCATCTTTTAAAGCTTATACACAACTCATTATTCATGTTACAAGATCATGGTTATAATTAGCACTAGCGAAATACTATCCCATGCATAAACCCACGGTGTCAAGGCACAAGTACAAATACTAGGATATCCTTATTGGTAGCCAAGGTAGACACATGCGATGAATTTAGCGATTAAAGGTGAATAGGTAACAAGGATAGTCCCAAGCTATACTTGCCTTATTATACGCTTGCTCAAACTTTGCTTCAGATGTTCGCCTTCTGATCTTCCTCACTCACACCCGATTCTCGTTTGCAGTAGTGTTGCATCCTCCCAGACCTCAACCTCATAGATGTGTTGGTCGACATGCACATCAAGATGGAGAAGAAAGAAACGCAGGTTTTGTGGCTGATCGAAATTGCTCTTGGGCAGTGCTAGGGATGATGCTTGCTCGGCCAACATCAAAAGTGCTTGAACGTGCATCACCTGCAAACCTGTCTCGTCGTGGCTTGATTGTCCCCGCATCCATTAGAGAGGATTGGCCTTATGAAATTGAGATCGGGTTGCATCAGTGCACGCATAGCTACGACCTTGGATAGCCGAGGGAGCAGTGTCCTGGCAAAGTGGTCGATCTTGGACGAGACAATGGCGGCAGGTCTTACCCTGGAATCGAGCTCTGGCAATAAATAGACGATGAAGGTTCAGAACAGCGGACTGCTCCGGCTGGGCGTTGGCCGACTCAGCGGGTGGCATCTCGTACGCACGGAGCAACTGAGCACGCACACCGGATTGCACCCACACCCATGGCACCCGATGATGGCAACGAGGACATTGCCAGATCGATCACGAGGGGAGCAGGAGGTCTGAAGCAGCAGTTGGACATTGACGATCGGCAGATAACATCGGTTGCAACATGGGACCAAACGGCGGCGGCGCGGATTGAAGATCGGCGGCAGCGTGGATTGATGATCAACTGGCTTGTTGTACGCATGGTTTCGGTGATACAGAGGGATCAACGACGGCGGCCGGTGCCAAGCTAGGGCACATGAGATGCGATTTTTGATCTTGGAGGAAAAGGAACATAGCAGGGTCGTCAATTGGTGACTTATATGTAGCACGGGAGTCCTTTTTGACACGGCAGATGGGCTCCGGTTCGTGATGGATTATGTCATCAGATTGAAAACCTAAGCCCAAAGAAGAAAAAGAGATTGAGATTGGACAACAGAACGACAGTCCAGTCCTTGATCAATTAGTGAAGAGTGTGTTTGGGCTGAAACGGTTTAGGGTTAAGATTAATAATTTTCGGAGTTAATTAATTTCAAGATTAAAAGAAGAACTCTATATGAAGGCTCAAGTTCAGACAAGGAGTTGATGATAGAAAAAGACGAAGACACGACAGAAAGATAAATGACTAACCCTACCGTTTTATCAAAACTTCACACACCCACAATACAAAGTCACGTAAGCAAACATCATATCAACAATCAAGCCGGTTAAGTTAGTTTAGAAAACCTTAAAATTCATTTTTATCTATAACTAAATTTGCATTAAGTTAAACTAAACTTATAAAATTTTATCCAATTATTAAAATATTTATTTGATTTTGTGTTTTCTAAGCACAACCCAAAATTAGAAATTTTGGGGTGTGATAATGCCCCACTTGCTTGCAACTAGAGCAAAAACATCCATTGCCCTTCATAAAATTAGTCTTGTGAGTGACAAAGGCCGCCTTGCCATTCTTGGAGGTATAGCCCAATCCCTCTTTGTTAAGAAAAAACCGTTGGCTTCCTAAGCACTTTAGCAAGCGGACATCTCCATCATAGGCTTTGCCTAAGGCATGAGTGAGCTCATTCACCTCTCTCTTGAGGGTCTTATTTTCCACCATGAGTGGGGCATCACAAGTGAAACCATCACTAATAGTAGATGTGGCATTGCTTGAGCTACAAGAGGGGTTAGTAGGACCAACAACAATAGGAGTATAGAAAGCTTCATCAAGAATATCACAAGTTACTCCTACGTTGCATGTGTCTACAATATCCTCATTCTTAGCTTGATCAAGGAGGGAGGAGTGAGCCTTTTCAAGCTTGGTGTGAGCTTTCTTAAACTTCTCATGGGCTTCCATTAGCCTCTCATGAGTAGCATTGAGCTTATCAAAGGATTGCTCAATAGCTTTCTTGCTCTTGCACAACTTTTTATACTCCTTCCTCTTCTCTTCAATATAAGAGTGAGCATATTGTAGCATACTAATGAGGTCCTTCTTTGAGTACTCCTTATTATCATCATCACTCTCACTATCGCTCTCATCATCGGATTGTACCTTGGATGGCTTAGCCATTAAGCATATCGATGGAGCATCAAATAGTGAAGGCTTGTTGGAAATGGCAAGACTTGCAAACGCCTTCTTCCTTGACTTCTTGTCATCCTCACTCTCATCATCACTATCATTTGATGAGGAATCACTATCCCATATGACACAATAAGATTGCCCCTTCTTCTTTTTGTATTCAAGCTTCTTGTCTTTCTTCTCATTTTTGTTCTTCTTTTCCTTCTTGTCCTTCTTCTTTCTTTTATTCTCTTCATCACTATCATCATCACTATTAAGAGGACAATCGATAATGAAGTAATCCTTGCTTTTGCACCTAAAGCATCTCTTGGCCTTGGTTGTATCCCTTCTCTTTCTAGCACCATAGCTCTTCTTCTTCATGAATTTACCAAATTTACGCACTAATAGAGCCATTGCTTCATCATCCACCTCACTTGAACTTGTGCTAGCTTCATCATCACTTGAACTTTGCTTCTTGCTCTTGCCCTTGCACTTGGAGGAAGTGGTCTTGAATGCCACGATCTTCTTCTTTTTCTCTTCCTCTTGAGAGCCTCCTTCTCGTTCCACATGGTAGGTGTCATGTGTGATCACCTCACCAAGTACTTGGTTAGGGGTCTTAGTGTCCAACCTTTCTCTCACCAACATTGTGACCAAGAACTCAAATCTTGATGGCAAGCTTTTTAGGAACTTGTGAGAGAAGTCCGCATTCTTCACCTTCTCACCCAAATTCTTCAAGTCATTGACAATTACTTGGAGGCGGTGGAACATCTTCGGCACACTCTCATCTTCTTGCATCTTAAAACTTGAGAGCTTGTCTTTGAGAATGTATAGCTTGGCACTCTTCACGGCTTGTGTGCCCTCATATGTCTCCTTCAACCTAGTCCACACATCATGAGCTCTCTCTAAATCCTTGATTTGCTCAAACACCTTTGCTTCCAATGCTTCATAGAGTGTGTTGATTGCAATGTCATTGAATTGAAGCTTCTCTTCTTCTCTTACAGTTGGGTCGGTTGGATCAATTACGGCAAAGTCCTTGTCCACAACCTCCTAAACTCTTTGGTTCAATGATTTCAAGTAAGCACATATCTTCCTCTTCCAATAATCAAAATTGGTACCATCGAAGTGTGGTGGCTTCCCCACATGATTGATATGGTTGATTTGAGCCATTTTCACACTGTAGGTTGTTAAGCCTCAATCAACGGTGACCTCGGCTCTGATACCACTTGAAAGGTCCTAAATGGCTAGAGGAGGGGGTGAATAGTCTAATAAAATTTCTACAAAGCACTTAACAAACCGGTTAGTAAATAAAATGGCGAAGCAAGTGTTGCGCTAGCCTAGAGAGGGTTGCAAGCCAACCTAACCAATTCTAGCAATCCTAATACACTAGGCACACTATGAATGGTTTCCTTAATGATCAAGCAACACTACACACCCTAATATGATACTAGGCACAAATGAAATCGTAAGGAAAGAACCGAGAGGATGTAAACCGTGCCTTCGGTATGATGACCAATCACTGTCTTGTCAATTCAATGAAACCCGAAGAGATGATCCAATATAGAAATCCAAGTTGATCTTGAAGGATCAAACCACACAAGAACACCAAGGGACACGCAATTTTTATCCCGAGGTTCACGTGCTTGCCGACACGCTACTCCCCATTGTGTCGACCACACACTCGGTAGTTCAGTGGCTAATCGGCGTCACAAGCCAAACCCTCACCGGGTGCCATAAGAACTCACACAAAGTGAGGGTAACTCAATAACACGAGATTCCACTAAGGATTCCTTTCGTGAACTCCCGCGGGATATGATCAACACCCCTCACAATCACCTCCGGAGTGGCCAAGAACAATCTTCAACCTTGCCCAACTCCGGCTCACTGCTCCAACCGTCTAGGTGACGGCAATCACCAAGAGTAATAAGCTCAATCGCAGCAAGAACGCTCACTAGTGCCACTAGATGCTTAAGAACAAGGCAAATGCACTAGAAGCTCTCCCAATCACCCTCTAGATCAATCAGAGACATGCAAAGTGAGAGAGTTGGTTTGCTTAGCTCTAGAGGATGTCAAGTATGTTAAAGTGCCAAGAGAGACTCCCTAGAGCTGGCCAATTCTCTTATATAGGTGTCCACAAGAACACTCAATCGTTACACACAAGAACAGCTCACTGCGCACTGACTGGACGCGCAAATCAACTTGACCAGACGCGTCCGGTCCAGCGTCCGGTCTAACATAACCGGCCACGTGTACTAGCCGTTTGAATTCTACCTTTCGCGCCCAATGATTAGCCATGCTCGCGCTGCATGTCGATCCCCATCGACCGGGGTCGCGTCCCGCCGCGACAACCGGGCCGCCACAACAGTAGAGTCTGGTGACCCACCAGAGAGGTTCCAGAGAGGTCAAAAGTGGACCGGACGCATCCGCTGCACTCTGACCAGACGCCCTCAGCGTCCGGTGTACACTCTGCTCAGCTCGACCATAACCTGACATTGGCACCGGACGGTCCGATCGTCAGCGTCCGGTCACCCTAGAAAAAGCGCCGGACACCACAGCTTGACCAGACGCGTCCGGTCCCTACCAGACAAAGATCCGGTCACCTCTGAGTGACTGCCCTTCGTACGAAAACCTCAGAGTCCCGCCTCGCAAGCTCGACGGGAGGGTTTTATAGCCAAACCCCATCAACTCCTGCCCTCATGTGCCAACACAAAAGTGTCTCACTGTTGATATTTCTTATGCACAATTAAAATATGAAGGATTCCGCAAGCGCACAGAATACTATTGTAGCATTTTACCGGGAGTATTCCAAGTATCGTTATTTATATTTTACCACTGGGAAACAATGGAATAAGACATTGATAGTTCACCATCATGTATCTACTAACAAGTACACCGACTAGACTAAAGTAGGGGTGAATTATAGATGATAGGAATTATAAATATATGACATCCACACACAGGAGAATTCTATGATGAATAAGTAGATAGCTAAAGTGAGAGGACAACGGGAGAGTTTAAGGTTCTTGAATACTTCTCTATTACTTTGGTTCTATATAACTAATTCATGGTAGATAAAGCAATCACACAATAGCACTTTAGAGCAGCGGTACCTTTTTTCTTCTCGAAAAGACTGGGAAAAGGGTAACCGGGTCAGTCACAATAGCTCTACGAAACACCAACTCCGACGTGGTGGAATACGAAGGCCTAACAGAGCTGTCACCTGCAGGGCTACCACAACTAACCGTAAAAGATGGGCGCAAACTCAGGTAAACCCTAGCCTAAACACCACGTCTACACTAAAGATTACTACTCTAATCACACGTGATAATTAGAGCACCTAATACAGGCGAAGATTCTATGCTAAAGTATAACAACTACACTAACCAATCAAATATAATGCATAAAAGTAAATAGAGAAGACAAAATATATTAAAGCATAAGTCTTACAAGAATAGATACAAAGATATACCAGAACTCTGATGACTCCTCCGAAGACTCCTCCGGAACCCGGGCATAGCGCCGCTCTCCCTAACTCTCAACTAGAACTACATTGGAAAGTCTAGCCCTAATTCTCTAGAGATGAGAGGTCATCCATTCGAGGGACGCCTCTACATCCCCATAATAATGTGGTGCCCCCCCCAGGAGGGGGGGCACTGTTTATTTATAGTCCGGTGGGATGAACGTGCGCCGTAGGATCAAACCAACTTAAGCAACGATGGAGATGCAAACCCTAAGGCAGTAGGAGGCCGTCCATCGAAGCAGGCCCTGAATGGGCTCTAGAGGGCGCCGGCCGGCCCCGGGGTGGGGCCGGGCGGCCCTACCCCTCAGCAGGTGGGCCCCACCTTCGGTAAGTCGCCTTCTCGTGCCTTCTAGAGTCTTCTAGTGTTGGTTTCGGTGTAGAATTGATATCTTTTGACTCCGGACTCGAATATAGCAAATGATATGTCCGTTTTGATTGTCTCGACGAGCCCGTCACAATGATGCACTCCAAATCATCATTTGAGATACTTTTATTTTATATAAAATTAGATATACCTGCAAAACGATCGAGAACAACACAACTCGTGGAACTCGTTAGAATTAAACCCTACAACTATGCTTTATGGTTAATATCATGTTATATTGAGCAAAAGTTGATGGTATAAAATAGGCAATAAGGACCGTCAACAAGTTCCCCATGCTTACCCTTTGCTAGTCCCTTAGCAAAGCCTAACTAATAAAGTTGGATCAGGAGTTGCTACAATGCTTTCACTCCTCAAAAGTACACATGCTTTCAAACTGAAATTCTCCTTTGAATTAGACAAAACTGTTCTAACTTTCAAACTTACCCATTTTACCATTAACTATGGAGCTTTTCAACTTTCACGTGGGTCTTGAGTAATTGAAAAATAGAACAATCAAGTCAAACAATAGGTCTCAAATTCTTCACTCAACCAATATTCTAGAGTTTTTGCAAGTTTTCAAAATAAAACTCAGAGCTTAATTGTATGACACCCTCAAGTCTCTTTTTGTGTGGTATTTATGGATCTCATTTGAGCCATTTATGTTGTCATGCCTTCTTACAACTAATGATTATAGTGGAGCTCATAGGAGTGGCATTAAACATGGTTGAGCATACTTGCAATTCATATATTGTAAAGTCAAACAATGGATCCAAAGAGAGTCAAGTCATACAATCAAACCAAGGTGTGCATGTGTATGGAATATGGTGGATAGGTGATTATATGGTGGCTAATCCTAATTCTACTTATGCTCTTTGAAAATAAATCTCTTTCTCTTGGACTTAGAACTTTCGTAGGAAAACATGGGCCATCTTTATTTTTTTCTTTTTTCTCTCTTTTTTCTTTTTTTTTTTTTCGGGGAGGCGAGAATCTAAATACCTACTATTTTAATTGCTTGGACACTTGTCCTTTTTTTTCTCTTTTTTTAATACCTTTTATTTTGCATAGCCACATGCATCCTTTGAATACAATAAATGATTGAGAGATAATAATAAGAACTTTATGGGATATATTTTTTTGTGTTTACTCCCGGTGTAGGAGAAAAATATTTCTAAGGTGGAACTGGATGAAAGTGGAAAATGATTGCGCTTACTCCCAGGGTAGGAGCAATGCATATGTTGATGGAGTGTGTGAGTGTGATCTTGATTTTAAAAGCATGACAAGACTCTCATAAGGTATACAATAAAGATTGACTAAACTCAATGCAATGCAAGCAGCATGAATGAATAAAGGTTTTCCTATTCTAAATGTATATCATATATGGCTTTGGTAGGAATTCAAAATTTATCATACAAGAGCTCATCATGTAAAATTTTACGAGTTTTCAAAAGATAAATCTCCAGAACTTAGTATCGTTAGGAATAAGATAAATAGTAGCTCAGTCTTTCTCATATCATATCCCTCAATCACCTAGACTTAGCTTAAGCATATGTCTCCATAAGTTTTAGGTTCAAAGTAAGTTCTTATATTAAAACAGTCATATCCAAAACTCGGAAGAATTTAAGGTTGAAAACTAGACATTGAAAGGAATTACGACAGAGCAACTATTCATCATCTCCAAGATAAAATTTTATTATTCTTCAGTTTTTATTTTACTCTTAATAAACTAGACGGAATCTATGATCACACCCTAAATAGCTAAAGTATCTTTATTTGATTTTAATAATTATTCATCTTTTTATTTCATTTAGACTAATGGACTCACAAAAGACTATAGACGTGGACCTTCATGTGCCCACATATTTTTTTGGTATTTTATGACTATAAGATAGACTCGATAATCGCATAGGTATACTTACCTGATAGCTAGGGGATGCTCTCCCTCAAGCTGAATGTTGTCGTAGTTGAGCATTAAAGCTGAGTGGTCCTCATAGAGGAGCTCATACTTATAAGAGCAAGTGTTGCTAGGAATACTTCAATCTCATCACCCAAGAAGTTACTTCCTTCACACAGAGGTTAGGCGTGTGTCGGAGAGATGTGCTTTGAGTGATGAAGATAAAGATTCTGGGTGAGCTGGCTTTTGGAGTCATCTGCTTGAAAGCGCTTGCAAAACACCAAAACTCATGGAATGGTATTAGGATAAAGAGTTAATGATCAGCCATTTTAGAGGGTTGGGTGTTGTGGAGGTTTTAAAGTTGTTTTATGATAACAATATTGCAGCAGGATGCTTAATTAATATTTTTAGATTTTATGGGTTTATATGCATAAAGTGCAACTACATGATATATATATTTTTATTTTATAGGCCACCACAGTGAGAACTCTTACAGCTTTTACACTACAAGGATTTTACATAGGGCTTAAATTTTTTTTAAGATGTATGAATGCACCCTAATGCATACCTATTTATTTTTGTTGTTTCCTATACAATACTAATGCAGAAAAGTAAACATGCTTAAGAAAAAATAAAACATGCAATGTTCAAAGTAAATATGAATAACTACCGATGTTACCTCACGGCGAGGGTTCGATGTTTTGAGTCCTCCGAACTGGACTCCTCCTTGCAGTAGTTCATTGATCGAGTACTTCGGTTTGCTTCTAAGGATGAGGATTGAGCGTCACACCCCAAAATTCATGTTTTGGGATGTGACCTAGAAAACACTAAATAACATAGAATGATTTTATTATTTTTCTAAAATTTCCCAACTTTAGTTAAGTTATTGACATTCTAGATAGTGGAAAAATATTTGTTTCTAAAGTTTTTGGAATTCAACTTAATGGTTTGTTGCATTCATGCCTATGCATAAACTTTATGTTTGGAAAATGAATTTAAATGTTTTAAATGCGCATAGGGTTTTCATCACTAACAAATCTCTGATGATCTTCAATCAAGTTTCCATAATCTCAAACCATGATGAAAACCTTAGAAACTACACATCTTGATCCTTATTCTAAACCTTGGCGGGCCCCCAAACTTTCATCGTGTCAGAAACCCTAACTAGTCCTATGCTAACATGCTCTCTCTTTCTTTTCTTCTCATTTCAGAGCTCCAAATTCTTTTTCAACCGAGTCTTTTCTAAATCCCTAAATCTATGATAGATGACCGATCATCATATCTCATCCCCCCAATGCAATGCTATCATGACTTTGTTCAAGCATAATCACTCACATGGCACATACATAAGTTAATCTCAATTCTTCCCCTCGATCTTATCAAACCATAGAAGTTCTCTCAAGCTAATAGAGTCATTCTTTTCTCTCCTTTCCTCACCTTGGTTAACATTCTCATGGACTCCTTCCCCTGTACCCTTTTGTCCTCTTGATCAAAGACAAATCTTGTTTCAAACATCCTTAAAAACTATATGACACAGGTCCCACCTTTCTGGAACTTTGAATTCTCTATAAACCCCAACCGTGTGTCTAAGAATTTAGTGGGACTGACCCCAACCCTCCCCTTCCATCTTCTATTTACATGGGACAAATACATATGGTTATCCCATTAGTAAACCATCACCCTCATCTCTCTTTTGCTATTGGGTTAGCACAACTCTTTCCATCATCCTACGTTGCTTCGGGCCAAATCTAATCCGAATCTTGCCTCGACCCTTGCATCGGATCAATGTGCAACCATTATCCTCTCTTTGTGGGCCAAGATCAAGCCCAACCAGCCCTTCACCTCATCCTCTCCCCCTCTCCCACGTCACCCTTAGGGTGCTGGGTCAGCCCCTCCCCAAATCATGCCCCTTCCTCTCCTTTCACGTAAGGAAACCCCCTCCCTTCCTTCTTCTTTTCTGATCGGCCAAAACAGCAGCATCCCTCCTCTCCTTTTCCTTCCCCATCTGCCACGGACGTCCCCTCCTCTTCCTTCTTCTCCCTCTCCTTTCTCTCCATGAAAACGGAGTCCCCATGCAGCAGCGATTCTGTTTTGCCACTGCAATCTCCATCCCAAACAATGTGAAGGCAGGCCATTGATCTCCTCTGCTATACAGTAAGCCGATCCTCTCCTTCCCTCTCTCAAAGTGCTTCTTCTTCTTCTCCTCATCCCTCTCTTGATCTCCTCACATACCACAGGATGTTCCCGAGTTGATCCCTCGCTGCGATGAACCTGCTTCGCTGCTGCAGTCCTAATCCCTTGCACCACAGCCATTGTTTGGAGGAGGCTATCGTCGCTGCATTGTTTATTTGTACACCACTTGGTGAGGTCGTCCCTCCCCCTTCCCTCTCTGATCTTGCTGCTGTCCCTCTGCTGTTAGGGAGGAGAAGACCATCGTCGCTGCATTGGAGGTCGCCCCGATCAGCGGCTGTACGAGCAGGATGCCCTGCAGGACCACGTCGTCGCTGCCGGTCATGGTTGGCTGCATCTCGTCTCTCCAAACCCTAACCCTAGATGTATCGTCACCTGTCATCATCAATGGCTGCCATCAAACTGCCTCTGTCCCACCCCCGAATATCTAATGTAAGAACCCCCTGCAACCTTCCCATGCTGTTTTCGCATTCCTTGCAGTAGACCCATGTACCCATATTCAGTTTGGTATTGATTCCAACGAAGTTTCCTCGCAACCATGTCGCTGCACATTGCAGAAGCAGCGCTACTGTCAGTTGGCATTCATGTTCCTAGTGATCTAGACCTCCAGCAATCTAACCCTTTGATCAAAAAAATTGTTCTTGCAGTTCCACAGGCCAATACAAATTCGTTTGGTCACAGGAGCTGATGTAAAAGAGATATTATCTTTTCTGTGCTCGCTGTCTCGGCTGTTTCAGCAGCTATGTACCTCTGAATTTCAGTGAAGTTTCCCATCAACCAATTGTCAAATAATGAAACCCTTTATACATCATGTTCATATCGTCCTTGCACACGGCTCTGTTAATTTTCTTGGTCATAGGAGTTCAGACGCCGGAGATATCATCATCTCCGCGTTGACTGCTCTGCTGCCCAGGCTGCTGTACTGCTCTGCATCGTTTTTGCGTTCCCTGCTAATTCACTATTCGAACCACCAAACCCTTCATCTGACATGTCCATCATATCCTTGCACATGAATCTGCAAGTTATGGTGGCCATTCGTGACATGATGGCAGAGATATCGAGTCCTTAGTTCTTGCTACCCCTGCTGTCCAAACAGCCATGCCACCTTGTTTTGGAATCGCTTTCCCCTACATAATAGTGCTCTAAAAGACTTGCCCTTTTCCCAAACCATGCTCCATATAGTACTTAACAAACCCATAGATCAGATCACTCTTTGGTGAAGCAAGTACCATGTCTTCAATGATCGAAACCCTCACTGTCTACCGACATGCATGTCTTGGGTGCAGTAGTCGCTATATCCGTTGTCTATGCTGATTTGATATGTGTTTCCATCCACCGGTTGCCCATGACATGTTGCCATATACCCTCATACATATCCAACAGCACTGGCACATATCTCAAAAGAGCAGTTAGAACACACCGTATATATGTTACATCCTTGCTATTCTTGTATCTTACATTGTTTCGCTCTCGTCAACTTCCTGCCATCCCGATCTCGACCACCAGCTTGCCTTGCCTTGTTTTAATGAGAGATCATTGCTAATATCATACCATATCACCCAACACCTATTCCATCTCTTCCAATAGTCCCATCTTTTCATGATCTTAATCATGAACTCACCAACTCGTATAAGCCAAAAATGAACTATCCTAAGACCACGTCACCACCACAGAAGCACAACATTCCAGTTATCGATCTTGATGTCTCACCTTAGTTAGTCATCACCATTCCATTTCACTCTTGCATAGCCACCATTGCCATATATACACGTATATGTTTTCTCTCATCATGCTTGCATAGTCATCCCATGTGATCTAACCCTTAAATCTTCATATCCTTACTTCATTCTTTAAAATGTCTTATCCATCTTGTCTACAAGCTTATGATCTTTTATCCTTCACCTATAAATCTTTGTGCTCTCTAAACCTTACAAGTTACCCACATACAACATGTCTATTCTAGTCCTATTGTTTATCAAACCTTCCAACTCTCATATCTTTTAAGTTGTTGCTCCTTTTTTTTAGTAGTTTTTGTGCTCAAGCGATCGTAGTTATAAGCCCTTTGTGTTTCAAACCTTTTTGTATTATTTTTATAATGCTTGATGTATTGTTTTTAGGTTCCTTTATGGTGCTTGTGCTGGTTGTTGCGATATATAGGAGAGGAGATATGCGAGGATGATCCAGAAGAAAAGTTGGACATGTTTGAGCACTCTTTGAGGCAAGTGTAACATGAGTTCCCTTGTTACCCAATAATTGTTTAATCACCTTTTCATATGCATGTGTCTAATATGATGAACCCCTAAGGACTTGCCTAGAACCTTGTTATCTTGTATTCCTTGTTACCTTTGGGTTATGCAAATGGGTAGTTTTGCTTAGTGGGCAAATCACCAAATATTATGATGTTAATATTGATTAATTACTTATGGAATCAATGGTTTCAATGATGCTTGTTGGCAACATGGATATCGGGGGGCTAGAGCATTGGGCCTTTTGGGTGCTCTAGTCCGCCCTCCATAAGGACTGAATCTTAAAGCGGCCACCCAGGGACTTACCGCATACAACCATGAGGGCTACATGGCTCTGGCTTTAGCTAAGTAAACTGAACTTCTCTAGCTTGTTAGTGGTTACCGAAAGGCGCAAAAGGGGGGTGCCAAGACGGGTATGGCTCTTGTCCTGCCGTTTGTGTGTGCTGGGCTACGGGTCATTTGTGAACCACTCTCAGAGGAGAGCATCTATATCTGCTTGGTCAATCCGAAACCTAGCGGCTACTAACTTGTTAGGGGGACTTTCGAAAGGCTTCATAGTGAGCCCTGCTGACTTACCATGGAAGTGAGTCAAGAGGCTAGCTACCTCGGACGAAAGGGTAAATCACGACTCATGGTGAAAGTGTACACACTTTGCAGAGTTTGATCAAACTGTTATAACAGCCGTGCTCACGGACACGAGCGGCCTGGATCCTTTTCGAGATAGATGGTTACCATGGATGGTGTGGGCGATGGTTAATATTGATGATAATTATTATACATTTCACCTTGGGAGCTTAAGCATAACCTAGAAAGTTAGGAATAATAATAAAATGTGACCTATTAAAAATGCTTACCGTAGTTCAACCATGTCTAGTCTTTTGAGCTTTGCATCCCCTCATGTTATACTTGCTGAGCATGGTGTGCTGACGCTTGCTTTACAATCAACAAAATCTCGGATGGGTACCAGATGCTGGATTCAAGAGATGTGTCTTCCTCGAGATGTTCTATGAGTACTAGGCGAGTGCTCCCCCAGTCAACCGTCCCTGTGGAGTATGGAGACCCGAAGAGTAGATATAGAATAGCTTCCGTTACAGTTTGTAATAGATGTAAGTCCTGTTGTAACTATATTTCGATATATAATAAAGCATTGTCTTTGATAATCTCCATATTTGTTGCTATATGTGTTGTGTGGACATCCTGGGCACACATATAGTTAGCGCTTGGTCTTCTTTGGAAAACCAGGTGCGACATTGAGGTGGTGTCTCCACTAGTGGCGCTTCCAATGGTGGTGCCACCTTCTTCTTTTCTTTTTGTTAGCATCTCGAAGCCAATCTTATGCGCATCCTTGTTACTAGTTTAGAACTCCCACTTGTAGAATTTGGGGAATCTTCCCACACTTTGCTTGAAGTGGGTTCTGCTCATAAAGACAAGGTAGAGATCAAGTGCAGGGGCTCTATTGGTGGGAAAACACCAACAGAACTAGAAATTTATTCATTCTCTAACCTGAGGCACAATAAGATTGATGTCTTTTTACATTGTTTATTTACATCTTGGGTGAGAATATCAAAAGTATAAATATAGCATTTAAGCTTATGAGATAAAAGAGTGAAGTTACTTAACCTATGGAAGGATTGTTCATCTTTATAAGTTATCAAATTAACATGATGACTATCATCTTCCAAAATATGATATATCATATTTGAGCTCATTTGGTTAAGATTAGGATCAAGAGAATAGTGCTATGATGTGTACTTCAAGATCAAGAGAAAATGATGACCACTTACCTTTAATATGTTACCTTTATTACTGGAGCATGATAACACCATGTGGTAGAAGGTAGATAAATTTTAATGGTCTTTTCCTTCCTTATATTTTGAGTTGATCATTAGCATCTTGTCTCCTATGTTGTACTTCTTTCTCACTCCTTTAGACTTTTGCTTCTCTCATTATTTTTTCTCTACAAGAGATTAGTAGATAACACATACCCGAAGGAATATACTATCTATTTAATGTATGGATAATTTTTGCCAAGGAGTTAAAGTTTAACTTGTAGCTTATGTTTTGAACGATTCACCATTACTTTAATTTTTCAAACAAGGTTAAGGAGAAGATATAATTTTAAAGAATACCTCTAACCTTGATTTGATTCTATGACATCTCCTAATATGATTTAAACATTTTTATACAGGAGAGGATAGTCTATATATACAGCCCAATTTTTATACAAATATGCTTTGATGTTATAATGTTTAAGTAATATTCTAAAGCATACTTATAATAGACTAAGAAAGTTCAAAAGACTAAAGATATTTATTCGAATAGAACCAAGAATATATAGGTGAACCAAATTGTTTTAAGTTTTTAGCAGATTAAGCATGACATAATGTATGGATTAACAATGTGGTATAAGATATTGAATATAGTTTAAAGTTGCATGAGGCTTGGGTAAACATACCTTATGTCTTGCAAGGTGATTGGTCCACTATCATGGTAAAGTGTAGAAGGCGTTGAAGTGTTCTTTTATCCATTTCTTTCCATCTGAGTCCTTGCTATACACTTGTTCTCCTTTCTTTTTGTTTTGAACCATGATCAGACATTTATTCTTTCTTTCCTTCATAAATGTTAGTGGACACATACCCGAGGGATTGCAACAAGTTTGGGATGTGGGTTATGGTCTATATAATTCATGCGAATTTCATCTATGCTAATAAAAGGGTGGACTTTTAGGATTACTTTAACATAGATTTCTTCTAACAAATGTTGTTGGTGGCTGCACTGTTATATGGTTCAAGGTAAAGGTAACTTGTGACAAAAGATTAAGTGAATAAACTTTGATACTTATAGCTCTTCTATGGAGAATGAGCTGTGTCTTTCTTTTGTGCAAAGTTATTGGACATCGTCACATGCCTTGATTCGTCTCTTGATGTGAGTTCATCTCTTAACTTACCCGAATTGAGTTTAAGAGTTTCCTGTAGGGGTTAGTCCAACAAAATATCCAATGTCTACTACAATAATTTCTAGTTCAATAATCAAACCAAACTCCATGTCTAGTTTTAATTAAGGAAGGCATTTTAACCTAAGCACCACGCTCAATTTAAAAGCCTATAGAAATATGGCAAGTACTTCCAAACTAAAGCATACTATAATAGATAAAGGTAACATAGGAGCATATAGAGATTTACTCAAAGAGATGAAAGCATGATCATGTATGGTGACATTTTTTTCATTTTTTAAGTAAAGATGCAAGTGACATACATATGTGCAAGGAACTAAACATGTTGTGGACTTGATATGGGATGAAGTGGATGCATATGGGGACAAAGTGGATGTATATGGATTATTCGAAGTAAACATGTAGCGGAATGCAACATGATAACTACTCATTAAATTTTAAGTCTATGAGCAAGACTTTCTCACCTTTCTTGATCATACTTACCATGAATCACAATGGTATTTATGATTAGCGCAGCGTATTTATTAAATCACGCAGGTGATGAACTTTGAATTCATGTGATGATGACTTTTCTTTTCCAATCTACACATGGTTAGAATAATATATATAAATGTTTATACATACACGTGAGATGGCGGGGCTTCATTGTTGATGGATCATGCATGTTCGGGCACCCCGAGTTCTTAAATATCTCTCTTGTCTTGTTCTTGTGGAATTTCGCCGAAAAACCGAAACGGTTGATGTCCCGCTTATTCCACAACTCAACAAAACAAGGGGTAATTCTACTAAAGCTAGTGGCAAACTAGATTAACAGACATCAAGATCATTATCAAAATCTTTACGCCAATTGTTTCCCCCACAACGGCGCCAAAAATGCTTGTTGATATTTCTTATGCACAATTAAAATATGAAGGATTCCGCAAGCGCACAGAATACCATTGTAGCATTTTACCAGGAGTATTCTAAGTATCGTTATTTATATTTTACCACTGGGAAACAATGAAATAAAACATTGATAGTTCACCATCATGTATCTACTAACTAGTACACCGACTAGACTAAAGTAGGGGTGAATTATAGATGATAGGAATTATAAATATATGACATCCACACACAGGTGAATTCTATGATGAATAAGTAGATAGCTAAAGTGAGAGGACAACGGGAGAGTTTAAGGTTCTTGAATACTTCTCTATTACTTTGGTTCTATATAACTAATTCATGGTAGATAAAGCAATCACACAATAGCACTTTGGAGCAGCAGTACCTTTCCGGTTTTCGAAAAGACTAGGAAGGGGTAACCGGGGTCAGGCTGCCAACAGCTCTATGAAACACCAACTTCGACGTGGTGGAATACGAAGGCCTAACAGAGCTGTCACCTCTGGGGCTACCACAACTAACCGTAAAAGATGGGCGCAAACTCAGGTAAACCCTAGCCTAAACACCACGTCTACACTAAAGATTACTACTCTAATCACACGTGATAACTAGAGCACCTAATACAGGCGAAGATCCTATGCTAAAGTATAACAACTATACTAACCAATCAAATATAATGCATAAAAGTAAATAGAGAAGACAAAATATATTAAAGCATAAGTCTTACAAGAATAGATACAAAGATATACCAGAACTCTGACGACTCCTCCGAAGACTCCTCCGGAACCCGGGCGTAGCGCCGCTCTTCCTAACTCTCAACTAGAACTACATTGGAAAGTCTAGCCCTAATTCTCTAGAGATGAGAGGTCATCCATTCGAGGGACGCCCCTACATCTCCATAATAATGTGGTACCCCCAGGGAGGGGGGTCTGCCTATTTATTTATAGTCCGGTGGGATGAACGTGCGCTGTAGGATCAAACCGACTTAAGCAATGGTGGAGATGCAAACCCTAAGGCAGTATAAGGCCGTCCGTTGAAGCGGGCCCCGAATGGGCTCTGGAGGGCGCCGGCCGGCTCCGGGGTGGGGCCGAGCGGCCCCACCCTGTAGTAGGTGGGCCCCACCTTCGGTAAGTCGCCTTCTCGTGCCTTCTAGAGTCTTCTAGTATTGGTTTCGGTGTAGAATTGATATCTTTTAACTCCGGACTCCGAATATAGCAAATGATATGTCCGTTTCGATCGTCTCGACGAACCCGTCACAATGATGCACTCCAAATCATTATTTGAGATACTTTTATTCCATGCAAAATTGGATATACCTGCAAAACGATCGAGAACAACACAACTCGTGGAACTCGTTAGAATTAAACCCTACAACTATGCTTTATGGTTAATATCATGTTATATTGAGCAATAATTGATGGTATAAAATAGGCATTAAGGACCGTCAACACTCACCACTTGTGCACGTGTGTTAGCATTTTCAAATGAATTTTGCAAGAGATTGTTAGCACCCTATGTCCCTAATGCATATGCAAAGTCATTGCTCACCTAGTGGCACTTAGATAATCGATATTGCGTGACATCGCCCCTCTTAATAGTATGGTTATTGATCCTAAACCCGGTCGTCAACTTCTCTACACACGTACGGCCGGTGAAATGAAAATGCCCTAGCATATACCTTTGCCTCTAACTTTCTATTCCGCTCCTCTTCTTCCTTCGTCTCCAAGGATGGCACTTGATCATCTTTGGTCTCCACCATCACCTTGATCTCCACTCCACCATTTGACTTAGACCTTCCCTTTCTCTAATGCTACACACTTAGTAATAGGGTTAGTCTTAGGTTTCATCAATTAGCCAAAACCAAACTAGGGCTTTCACTTGACCCCAGCTATATAAGACGGGTAGGGAACCCCCTCCAAAACAGATCACCCCTAATCACATAAGCCATCATCCAACCACCAGAACACAGGACTAGGGTTTTATGTCACCTCACAGGCCTAAACCTGTCTAAAACCCATTGTCTCGTGTTACTTTCTTGCTCTTGATCTCACGCACGTCACCACCCTTGATCTCATCCACTACCTCGGGTAACCCCTTGGTAGGCTGCCGACCAGGTTTCATCGACAATGCTAGTCGTTCCTGGATGTAAAATTATGAATACAACACTGGATTTACTTCTAGTAAAATGCTACAATAGTGTTTTATCTGTGTGCCAGATATTTTTAGTCACATTATAAAGCTAAGTGGCATGCATCATAAATACCACCACACATTTCCGATATCAGTGTTGGGGATGATAACCTAGCATCAAGGTGGTGTTAAGAATGACAATAAGCATTCTTTAGCACCGTTGTTAGGGACTAGATTTAATCTTGTTCTTAGTGGTGACATTAAGAAATATCAATAGTCGCCGTCTTCCATCGTCGCCGCAGTGCACCTAGAGACTAGCTATGGAGCTCATCCAACCACCATTGCCACAACAAGGACAGAGCCATGCCACGAGAGCCTCCTCTATCCAGTCCCTCAGACAACTTGGGGCCGCCGCCGCTGCCACTGATTTGCCCACACCACAGCCAATTCACTGGTTAGGGTTCGTGGAGAAGGGCCAGGGATGGAGACGGAGTGGAGACGGCGTCCATGCGCTAGGTCGCGACCATGTCAAATACTATCTATACGCGCTACTGTATGTGAGTACAACCTACAGATGGGCCCAAACTATGGCCGGGCGTAGAAAATGGCAAGAATCGGCTAGAGTTGGAATTGTAATGACAAGTTTCGAAATAGATGACTTGTAATGGTAAGTTTCAGAAACATCGTTTTTGTAGTGGCATGAATCCAATTAACCTTTTTTTTACTATATGGAATTCATTTAATCATTCATCGGTGCCTATGATGGTTCACGTTGAATGCTATCCAAAGATTAGACGCAGTGTTTGGATCCTTCAACTAAAATTTAGACTTCGACCGGATGTTTGATAGGTCTAAATAAGAGCTAAATATGTAATCATGAATTAATTAGGCTTAATAGATTTATCTCATGAATTAGTCACGACTTATGCAATTAGCTTTTTAATTAGTTTATATGTTTAATATACTTCTAATTAGGTTCTAAACCTTCAATGTGACAGCAGCTTAATATTTAGCGGTGGTTCCATGTGACTAACTTTTGCAACATCTGCGAAAGTTACTCCCTCCGTTTCAAAATATATACTAAACTTTCGCTTCCCGAGAAACAACTGCCGAGAATTTTTATAAATATTAAATATCATCAATTAGTATCATTGGAAAGATCTTTGAATCTAGTTTTTTTAAAAAAATTATTTAGAGATACATATATTGCACGTATTTTCTATAAATCGAGTCAAACTTATGGCACGAAAATCAACAATGACAAATCAATTTGAAACAGAGGGAGTATTTCAGAATTTCTTCTAAACCTATTACAAGTGTAGTACGAATACAAATACAAGTCTATATCTATACCTATTAATAAAGAGGCAAGAGTTTCTCTCCACCCATTTTTTGGTCCGGCCCTCTCCTAACTAATTCTTCTTTCAAGATGAATGAAATAAAATAAAACCATTATTTTTTATCTCTTACTTAGTTTGGAATTGCAAAACCTTATTAGTATCGCACACGTATATAAACTAGCGTTCTATCTTTTTCTAAACTTCTTTATATAATATATAGACAATAACCACCTAATAAACCAAGTTTATCTCTCCTTAATTTTTTATATGGTACAAATCTTGTACTGTAGATAATATTTTTTATGGACCTTAGTATTTAATTGAAACATGATTGAAACAAGCCCAAGTATTATGGCCCAGGTTAATACGAAACAGGTGTACAGGCACATGACACCAAATTCCGAATCGGAGTCAATGGTTCGACCAAATTAAAACAGATGCATGCACACACAATACATCCAAGCGAACTAATATATAGCTCCTGCATGCACACGTCTCCTCCTTGCACTTGACACATGCACATGTGCATATCTGCCATATAATTTTCTTTTGCCATCGTGAGCATCATCGGACCCGATTAATTACTTAATTAGTGTCTCTGACTCTAATTTCTCATCAAAAGCCAATACCTGTCCGTTCGTTTTCTACTTAGCACGATTGTTTTCCTTTTCCAAAGGAGCTGGTCCAATTAGCCAATTAGACCCACCACCGGAGGATAGGAGTAGCCGATCAACTTCATTTTTTTTCATGAAGCCAATACCTCTCTGAGTCTGCATGTTCTATGTCTTCTTATCACCGTTTTTTTCAAGCTGACTCTTCTAAATTTTTACAGTTTGTCAATATGTTTAATATTGTTTTTTAGCTCATTGTTTTATCAAAGCCGACTCGTCTAATTTTTTTATAGCTTTTCTGATCTGACTCTTTTTTGATTTGTTTATGGTCTCAGTTATTTCTTTTTTTTTCTCTCACCTATAATTCTATCATTTTTTTTATTTTTATAGTCTTAAAAAATAAATAAATCATGAAATTTAATATTTTACTCTACCGACACATATATCGTATGAAAATAAAGTTATTATATATTTATAGGTAATATAAATATTTTTGTGCCTTAAATGGAGGGAAGGAGGAAATCTACCATGATTGTATTTTAATTCAATACAGTCCTAAAAGAATAATATTATATTATTGCTAATATTAACTTAGAGCAGGTTTGATACGGCTTCGCATTGGCTTCATGTACGGCCGACACTAGAGTGAGTGAAGCCGCATCAAACGAGGTCATACGGTGGAGCGCTTCTGCCTTCCTCGAAACTAAAGCTGTTTCGGTGCCCTGTGTCAACGTCGAAAAATGTTGTTTGTAGGGTCGTGAGCACTTGACATGGATCTATACCAACTTTATGTCTATATTATGGAATGCATGGTGATCTTAAAATAAAGTATAGCTTTTATAAAAAAAGAGTAGAAAAATATATGTAATATTCCTATGCTAATTTTTCTTCCTATGCTAAGTTTTCATTAAATTTTGATATTTTTATCTTCCCGTTGCAACGCACGGGCATACTAGTACTACTTATGTATGTATACAGATACGGTCTACGCCCATACGGAAACGTACACGCACTCAACTGCCGCGTCGAGCCCGCCCGACCTGGCTGGCTGGCTCCCTCTCCCTTCCCTCCCTCCCTCTCCCTTCCCTCCCCTCGACGCCCTTCCTCTTTCTTCCTCCTCGCGTCCTACTTCCCTCGCTTCCATTTCCTTTCAAACCCTAAGAGCCCGATTCCCCGCTCAAAACCCTAACCCTAGCTCCCCCGCCTCCTCTCCTCCGCGTCACCCACCGCTCCGCGGCATCCCTCGCGGCTCCCGCGGCGCGGGCGCGCCCAGCCCTGCCACTCGGCCCTCGCGGACCTAGGGTTTCTCCCGGGCCCGAGCTGCTCGTTCGTTCACTGCCTTGGGCGAGCCGGTGCGGGCGGGTGGTTGGGCGAGGAGGTGGTGGGCGGAGATGAGATGAGGTTGCAGCGGCGGTGGGGGTGGTGGGAACTATGAGTAGGCTCTCGTTCAGGCCGCGGCCGCTCGACATCCACAAGAAGCTCCCCATCCTCAAGTCTGTGCGGGAGTTCGAGGATGACGAGCCAGGGGTCGTGCCGCTTTCATCTGCGAGGGCTGGGGTGCTGCTGCGTCACTCAGGGGCTGAGCTCACCGCGTCTGGGGCGAACAACGCCACAGAAGGCGAGGTATTTTGGTCCTGCTGCTTGAGTTTGAGCATCAGCAATGTTAAATGTTGGAGCTTACAGGCTCAAAGAGTTCGTTTCTAGGTTGAAATGCCATGAATTGAGTTTCTTCTGTGTTTGATTTACCATTTCACAGACTAAGCTTTCTATTATGTGCGTCATTTGTCGTACTGATTGCCGTAGTTGTTGTCTTGGTGGCCATTGTGAAAATGTGTAATGAAGAAGACTTGGATCGAAACTGTAGGTTGTAATATCATGGAATCACTCCAGTCCTAGTAATGTTTGGACATGCCAAATGAACTTTACTAGCATATTGTGGCTAAATGTACATGGACAATGTAACAAAGTATCTCTTAGGGCCTGTTGGGATCCCATGAATTGAAACCAATATCTAGAAGTGCTTCCCATTCATTATTAGATTACTTCCCAATTCCTCTCAATTCTTGGGAACCAAACATGGCCTTATGTTAAATTAGCTAGAAATAAGGCTTTTATGGTGGAGTGATACAAGCTGTATGCTATAATAGCTTGTCATATGCATTTCTTTATGAACCTATCAGTACCACTCACCTGTAGGTCTGAAGAGTCAATTGATGAAGCTTTCTGTTAGTACTTTCATTTGTGTACACCTCATTTATAAGAGGGCAAGGCTTTATTAATAATCTATTTTTGAACTCATTGCCTGGTTCTCTTGTCTGGAATTTGGATACGCACTGGTTGTTATTTTTTTGACAATAGTTCAGATGTTGTACAGTAATTTCTTGGTGCACATTTCCAACAATATTAAAATTTTTATCTCTACCTAATTGAAACCATAGTGATTTTCCCCTATTGTACCCTTTTTCTTAAATGTCTTGTCCTTAGAAGAATTCAAAATTGTTACTTTGCAGGTTTATCTGAGAGTATATATTTCTGATCAGTTTAAATTATTGTATGTGTTATTCTGTTATTACAAGAAAACATAGTCTGATGTGGGCTTCTCTAACTCCCTCACCTAAACCAATATGTTCTTGGTACATCTATTGGACTGCTACTGTATGTTTCAAAGGATGCTGGACAAGTGAATTATATCACTCTACTCTGCAGGGAAATCAAGCACCCAGTAAGAAAAATGCCCAAGAAATACCTACACCGCAGTTTGATGCTGTGGACACATATGAAAGGGACTATACTGTACCTTTGCACAACCGACATCTTATATACGTGGAAGAGGAGGTTTATTTCTTGTCACTTCCCCGGGGATGCATTCTTTTCTTGTTAAACTTACACTGTTATGTTTATTAGGATTATTACTAAGAGTGATCAATATCTGGCGTATCTGCAGCCAGAGCTGAGATCGGTGAATTTGTTGAGTATGACCTGGACAATGAAGATGAGGACTGGCTTGAAGAATTCAATAACGAGCGGAAGAATATAAACCCTGAAAAGTAAGAGAACACTATTGATATAGATAATGCATTGTCTTAAATAAATTGGTTGACTTGTTAAAGGACTTAAGGCTGGAGTTTAAGTTGTGGTTAGAGTATGCACCATGTGCATTGAATTTTAGAACGAACTTGAGAGTTTAGAACTACTTCCTTTAATTCCAAATTATAAGACATTTTGGCTTTTCTAGGGGCATTGCTTTTACTGTGCATTTGAACATAGTGCATATCTAAGTGCATAGCAAATGCTAAGTATCTGAAACAGCCAAAATGTATTCTACTTTGAAATGGAGGGACTATATTTTTTCCAGGTTATTTTAAATATTTGTCAATTGAGGTTGGCTAGAGCGTATTTATTGCTATGTTTCTACTCTGGTCTCTGGCCCTACTTATAAAGATGAAAGACGTTAAGTGATTGCAACTTGTCATCACTTGGTTTTTGATATGGTGGTTACAGAGGCATATTGTGAAATGGAAGGATAAGGTCTGTTTTGCTTCTGAAGTTTAGTTAACACTTGTACAGCTGTACTATTTAGAATATTCTTAGTGAATAATATTGGTATATGGTGTGTGTTGGTGTTTTTTTCTGATTTTTTTGGGGGTGGGTTGGGGGCGCAATTCATATTTCAACTTCCTTTCCTCCATTCAATTAATTTTTGCTAAAGAACAACTTGTCAATTATTTTTTATCATTCGTGCCATTTTTTTCTATATTTTAATTGAAGTCCTATCACAGGTTGGAGGTCCTCCTATTCAAGTTGGAAGTTTTGGACCACAAAGCTCGTGAAAGAGCAGGAGCCATAACACCAACTTTCATAGGACCAGTGCCAGTCCTCTTGCAGCTAGATGCTGCTATGGAGGTAAACCACATGCTAATTGGAAACCTTAAGGAGATAACTTAGTTACCATGGGGCTATATTTCATTTAGTGGCTTGATATAGTATCATCATTCATACTTCAGATCCACTTGAAGCTCAAATGTGTAGAAAGCTAGCCATTCAATTTCATGTGTTCAATGTCTTAGACCTCTTCATGCTAGATGCATCTCATATGAATGTTTTTGTTTGATGTTTGTGTTAGTATGTATGATGTCAACAGCAGATATTTATAACAGAAGTGACGTTGCAATATGTTCTCATCCTGCTATTTGTTGAAAAATATTTGTGTTTAATATGGCATACAGAGTCTAAATTACGTGTCAAACAATGTTAGTTCTTAGTGCATACACCATCATGGATTTGCTTACTAATGTTTGTAGATATTAAGTTAAAATGAGATAGTATGTCATAAATTTGCAGGTGATCTGATTATTCTTCAGTTCTTTTTTGTCTCTAGATTTTTGGGGAGGGTTACTTTATCAATCAGTTCTCTTTCAATTTGAACATTTACTGACCAAGTGCTTTCTATATAGGCTTTGCAGTACTTGTCTGTTCGATATGCTGTTTTCCAAGCTGTATATAACTACTGGAAAGCAAAGGTATTTTTTTTAACTTTTAAGACGCAGAATAATGATTTCGTAGTACAAGCAGTGTTCCTCTTTTAGTTTTTGTACCATGAATTTCTACCATTGGCTTTCATATCTTGTTTTCACTATGTATTTTTCATGTCAGAAACCTTCTTATCTTGATTAGCCTTTAAATAAGAAATTTGGCATATTACTCTTTTATCTTATATCTTATCTTATATTTATTAGAGGGAGCGATGGCAAAAGCCTATTCTTCGGCGTTTGCAGGTTAGCACACTTCTTCGGTATCTTAGTAATTTGTCTCAACTTTTCATGATTTCCTTTTGTGTTTAAGCACTCTTCTATTATGAATTATATTTCTTGAGTCTGATGTAAATTAGTGTTTCCAGATTCCAGTCGTGAAACATTATATTTGTTTGTTAAATATAGTGTGCCACGTGACCATGGTTTTGAGGTGTTGTGGTGTCCTGTGGTGCTGGGGTAATGCCTAGGCTGTCAGGCAATATGGCATAACTAAAACCTCATGTCCTGTGACTCCTGGTGTATGCCTCAATGCCTAGGCGACGTCTCAAAAGACAGAACCCATGAACATGACATTGCACTTATACTCAGTAATTCTTGTCAGCAGCTGTGATAATAATTGCATTAAAGCGTATAATTTGCATGGCTGTTGGAGTGTTATGTGGAGTCGCACTACACAAGAAACTGGTTTAAAACCCTACGATGAGTGGTCCCTCTTTTAATCTTTTTAATTTACTGAAGTGACAAGCATATGCATCCATGATACATCTATGCGACAAACTTCTAGTTTTCTTAGTGAAATTGAAATCACATGTTGTAACAGCATGATATAGCAGTGCTGATGTTGGATTAAATCTTTGCTTGAATGGGAGTCCTAAAAGGCAGCTTATGTTTGGCTTGCAAAGTGCTGACTCCTGTAGTTTAGGTAGATTTGTCTGGTCCTTATTAGTGATGCTCGTGACTTGGTTAATCTTTTTGGCATCCCAAATGAGTTCTAAATTGCCAAACACCTCCTCCTCGAAGGAATTAATGAAATTCATGGAGTGCTTTGAAGAAATAAAACTTGTGAAATTCACCCATACAGGCAAACCATGAGCATATGTTACAATTTATGACAAATCCGTGTGCTTCATTTTGGTTTATCAAGTTTGATGTTATAGTATGTTTTTGGTTGCATTCCTGCATTACTTCAACTAATTGACTGTTGTTTTGCAGCCGCCTCCACCAGTGAATGATACAAACCCATACAATGTCTTCAGACCAAGAGAAAAGGCCCATCGTCTTCATACAAGAAGGGTAGGTGGCTTGAGACGAGTGATTTAATTTATGGCTGGAGCTATTAATAGACAATTTTCCCCTTTTATGAGTTTTACGAGTGATGTTTTCCCCTTTAGTTACATAATTTTTGCTGCCTTTTCCAGATGCAAAGAAGAGAAAACAATATCCAATCATTTGAAAAACTCCGCCTGGTAAGCAACAATTATTCTTGTGGTTATTACATCAGTGAATCATATTAATGTTGCACTGGTATTCCCTCCATACCGAAATATAAGACGTGATTTGACTTGGTGTCAACTTCAAGAATTCACTTTGACCACTAATTTTTCCTATAATAAAATATTTGTAGAACAAAAGTTTGGTCATTAGAAAGAATTTCTAAATACAAATCCAGTGTAATCACTTTCGCAGCACAGACTTTTTATATTAGACTAATTTTTAGTCAGAAATAACTAAGTTTCACTTTTTAAGTATGTGCATGCCTTATATTTTGGGACAGAGGGAGTACATAAAGAAATCAATAATCCTATTTTCTAACTGCAGAAAATGTAAGTTGGATATTTTGACACTATGGAACCTGATGTATATATTATTACATCCCTAAATTTGTTGAAACAATACCTGATTACTTCTCCATGAATTTCATTAATTCTTTTCTTCAGTAATCATTATTCATTAATTAGTCGTGATCTACTCCCTCCGTTCCAAATTATAAGACGTTTTGGCTTTTCTAGATTCATAGCTTTTTGCTATGCACTTAGATATACGTTATGTCTAGATGCATAATAAAATTCTTGTATCTAGAAATGCCAAAACGCCTTATAATTTGGAACAGATTGAGTAGTTCTTTAGCTGTCCTTTTGTGTTGATGCCACATGTCGTTTTTAACAGAACTTGTACAAAGATGTTCAAAAGGAAAAGAATAATCCTAGTTTTTTTTTCATAATAATGCACAGTTATTGCTAACAATAATCTGATAATTATGTTTAGTTTAGAAAATAGGAACTGTATTCCCTCTCTGGATTTGGCTAATTACATTTAGTTTTAGGAACTGTGCCTGCATGGAGAATTCCTTTTTGTATATCTGCACTAATTTTGTGGTACCTTTATTTTATGTGATGCAGTTGTAAAGTTAAGGAGTGCATGCATACATATTTGAAATCTCAAAAAACCATTGTTTTGCACGCCTTGATATAGATTGAAACTTACAAGATCTTGCATGGTGCTACGTGATTTGTGCCATTTACTGTTTGTGATGCTAGCTTGAAAAATTTGTATCAGGTGCGACGCAACTTGGAGCAAGCAAAAGCACTAATGGATGCTTTGATTAAGGTTAGTTCATGCATGGACTGCCTTGTAGTATTTCTTTGAATTGTTAAACAACACTTCTGTAGATATAGTTACTAACACATGGATTACAGAGGGAGGAGACAAAGCGGGAGGCCATGGAATGTCAAGTTAACCTGCAACGTGTTCAGATGAAATATAAGGTATAACACCCTCACCCCCCCAAAAAAAATGTTTAATTACAGATAGATATCCTGCTTCTGTGCTGCTGTCTACTGTTACATATTGTATGTGAAGCTTAAATCACTTGATGCTTTACTGTATGCCTTGGTATACTATACCACAGGCACATTGTATACTTATTATTTGGTTGCATTCACTGTTATATTTGCAATGCATGACCTCACCCACCTAGAAGCCACAACAGGTTGCTATCCTCGTTATGCCAGGACCTTGCCCACACAGATGCCATGGCAATATTTACGTTCATAATCACAGAATTGCAATTGATAGCCTCCAGATTGCAGATAGACCTTTTTCTGTTATTTCATTCTTTGATGTCAGTTTTTTTTTTTTTTTTTGACAAGTTAGATGTCAGGAAGGTTATTATTAGCCTCCACAGCTACCAAAACAACATAGGCACATAGCTTAAAAAATCGTCAACACTAGTTACAGTCACATTGAGGACTGCTGCTACTTGGTTTCATGAATGGACGTAAAAGGCTAGCTTCACTTCTATAATTTTACATATGTGGGAGCAGAAGTGTCTGAGTAAATTCATTGAATACATTTTCCTTATATTATGTTCCATTACTGATGATTAAGGATTTATCAATGAGTGATATTATGTTCTGTCCAGGTTTAAGATTCTAGTTAAAGTCCACTTCTTTTATTCCCTAGTCTATTAGTTTTCTAACTCTGGGTACAGTGGTTCATTAGATTCTTGTTGCCTCACTACATTTGTTTTCCCTGGTTCAGCATGAGGCTCAGCTTGTTGAGGATGGGACTACCTTGTCTGGCTTCCAGCAAACTTCTAGCAGATTTGAATCAAGTGATGATGATTATGTGGATTCAGATGACACCACAACTGAACAGACATATATACGTCCAGCTGTTTTCCATCCTAGGTTCCCTGTTAACAAGCTATCTGTGATCCCTCCACTTCGCATAAAGCGTGAACGAGAACTAAAAAGGAGGCCTCAGCAGAATGGCTGGGTCTTTAAAAGGGTATGGTGTCTCTCAGTCTTGCCCCTCTTATCCTTTTCATATCGGTCACTAGTCACTACCCAAAAAATGATGTTAAACATGTGTTTCATGCTAACCCCATTACCCCAATGATTTTAACCAGCATAATTAAGAAAGCTATTAAGTTCTGTTTGTATTTGTTTACAATCTAATTTTATTATTTTGTTCCAGAAATATATGGAACTTGAGGAAACACATAAAGTATAAAATAGAAAACACATTACTGGAATCCAGTGAGAAACTGGCCAGATAGAGGATTCTCTAGTGGGCATTCAGGTTTTTCATTTTGCAAATTAATCTTTTGTTGTCCTCTAGGACATTGAGCATGTGAATGCGAGGGCACCACTATCATTTAGTGTTCAATTATTAATTCGAATGGAGCTTGGTGTAGACCAGAGAAGACTCCAGTTGCTGTAGTTCCCTTGTCAAGTTTATTTACCAGCTTCTTCAAATACAGGATCCTGAGGAGCCAGTATTCTTATTCACAAGACCGCTTGATCCGGAGAAGTTGGTCGCAGCAGGTATCAAGCCACCCCCAGATCCTCCTATTGAGAATGGTGCTGCATCACCACCATTTCGGTGTCGAGGTAGGATTGGACGAGGCGGCCGCATCATCTTCGATCGATGGAGTCCTCTTCTCCGGACACCAATTGACCAGGAGACCTCTTATTATGTGCCATATGGTCACAGGCCCCCCTCACCTGAAGGTTGAAGCGGTTTTCATATGCACATAGTGCTTAATGCCACTGGCACAGCTATGGAATTTGTGAAGCCCCTGAGCAATTGTTTTTCCATAGGTGCCAAATTGGCCCTTGGAGAGCCCATTTGTGACCACCTGAGTCGTGAGCTCAGTGGATCTGATGGAAAGGCAAGAAAGCTCCTTGATAAGCAGCAGCCTCAGTGGAAGCTTGAGAGCGTATGGGCTATCGTGGGGATAGCATTTCTTGCTCAGAATGTGGCTTGGTCATCTTTTTTCACAGCTGTTGTAAAATTATTGCAGTGTAGGTGAAAAAGTAGATCTTTTTTGTCTAATCTTGGCATTTAGGGTCAGTATTCATATTATGCTCTCTCATTTGATTATTCATTTGGAGGAGAGGAAATCCTTCTCATTGCTAAGTCCAGCTTTTCTGTATAATGCTTCAACACCTTGTTGCATGTATTCAACTAATGCGCACGTGTGTGTATATACTGTAACCCAATGTGCATTGGCCTTTTGTGGCAAATGTCATTAGTCAGTAGGTTAGGCAGAAAATGGGAATGGAAGGGGCCGACAATGTTATTTAATCTGTTCATGAAATGTTGGTGCGCAACTTGCTCCTGTAACCGTGTACAGATTCAGGTTCTTGTTGTGTAACGCAAAGTTAACAAATAGCTGGTCATTGTCAGGACTGCCATATGTTCGATTCTTGCTGATAACTCCTTTTTTGGAGAGTTGCCTTGAATGCAGCAAGGATTCATCACTCATGAGGCTCGTGTATTAGCAACAATATGACCCCAGCAGGTAAAAAGTAAAAAATGAAAGTGACTTGAATGGCATGAGAAAAGATGGCCTGCATTGAGCCTCGTAGTCTTCAACTATCCTAGTATATGTGGAAAAAATTTTTTTAAGTGAGACCACCACACGGAACAAAGCCTGTGTTGATCGTGCTCTGAGAGCCTGAATTGTAGTGCACGTATATCCAGCATCTTGCAGACCGTTTGTGAGTTGATCATTCAAAAGGTCAAAAAGGGCAAGCAGAGTGCCTCGGAGAAATCAGCCATTCATAAAGTTGATCATGCAAAAGGCCAAACAAAGTGCAAATAAAAAAGCATGATTCATAAATGATAGGTCATTTTGCATGATGTAATCATGGTTACAATCTTTCAATTTTTCGATGAGAGAATCCATTCTTGTGGATTGAGGAATAAGATGTTTTATTGTTTAGAAAGAACTCTTAGTAGAAAAAGGTCTTTCCATGATTAGTTTACCTTTGACCATCAATCTTGGATGATTAGCACCTCTGTCGCTCACCGGTGCCACAGTAAAATTACTAGACCTAACATATTGCTGATTGTGGGACGGAGCCAGAAAAAATCCAAAAGCGAGATGCGCTTTGCCTTATGGGCATAACTATGGTGAAAATTTGTTTGTTTCTCTTTTTCCATTTTTGACTGCGCAGCTGCATCCACAGCCATGATATGGCTTTCAGCCCCTCGATAAGGATAATGAACCACTTAAATATATTAATATCATGTGAAATCTCAGTGTACCAATGTGCTTCACAATGGTCCTAGTTTCATTCCTTGATGGATTGGTGAATCATAAGTGAACTGTTCATCTTCTTTCTAATAGCTTAAACTTCTGTATTGAAATCACATCACTACATGCAACTTAGTACAATTAAATACTTCTTGCACGACAAGCCGACGTCCTAAAAACCTCCAGGGCCAAAAAGACATAAATACCCCAGCGCTACCTCCGCACCGTATAGTCCCAACTCCCAATCCGGCATCCCCGAGCCGAACAGAAAAAGTATAATGGGTATTATCGTAATTTGCTAGAAGGAAACAAATAAGGGAGGCCCTTCCCCTTCCGCAAACGATCCCTGCCTCCCTTTTGCTGTCTCGCTTCCAGACGCTTCCGTTCTTCTCTCTCTGCTTCCGGCAGAAATCAAGGCGGCGTTAAGATGGCGACCGCGCGCCTCCTCGCGCGAGTCTCCAGGCAATGCGCCGGCGCAGTGGCTGCGTCATCAGCCGCAGGGGCGGCACCGGGGGCCCCGGCGGCGGCTTCCGTGGAGCAGTTCGCCGGTTCCTGCTTGTCTGCCAGGGTGAGATTTCTGGCCATGGTTTGTGAGTCCAGCGTCTTTTTGATAATTCCTGTGGCGCCAGTCCATGGGTTTAATCTTTTTAGCAGCGGTTGATAAGATGCGATTCACACCTAGGGATTTAACGTTATGCGTTTGTCGGTGGAACTGGAATTTGTACTTTCTTATTACTATTATTAGTAGGTTAAGATGGTGTATCGGGATGTGGGTGGGATAAAAAGAAACCGTGGGATGGCTCGCCAAAAAGAAAAAAGTGGGATCCTGTTCGATCAAAAATTGTTGTGGCTGCTAGGGTTTTTAGGCTATAACTTGTGATCTTCATCTAGGTGATATATTTTTGATTCGTGCAAAACCAAATAGGCACCTACAGAGAGCCTTAGAGATGTTTTTTTATATGTGCTAATTGAGGATGTTTTATTAGGGGTATAAAACTATTATTTATGGAAGAAAAATTAGATTTAATAATGTTGATTTTTGACACATCTTCTTATGCAAAAGCATTCCAATTAATACTGTTAAACATGAGAGCAAAAGTAAGCTGTAAGTAAAGTGAGGGTTTTTAGTCGATTCAAATTGTTCAGCAATGCATTGGTTTAGGCAGTTTAGCCAGGGAGCTGGGGACAAGCGCTGCAGGCGGGGAGGAGCTGCGGACGCCTGCGCCGCCCACCTCTGTGCCTGCCAGCCTGTTTCCGCCGCCAATCGCTGTCGATGTTCCGTCTTCTGCTGCAGAGGCACGCGCCCGCCTAGGGGTCTGCCTACCCCCATAGGTGAGGCGGACACCCTCCGACTAGTGCCTAGGGCGTGGCCCAGGCGTTGCCTTCTGGAACATTGCAACTATTGAGGGCAGGATATAATGTTGGCAGACAGGAAGTGTGTGTTTTTCCTTCATTTTGTTTTCTGGTTATTTTTGCAAATACTGATGATACATGCGCCGTACTTTAGTGAAGGAGTAGAAGGGATGGAATGCCCTTTTTGAATCTTGTTTTTTTGTTTAAAGTTTGAGAAACATGAATGAATACAGCAAGGAGGCTGGTGTTTTCGTGTTTGGATTGGAAATTCTGGACTGAAATCCATTTTGGCGTTTGATGTCGTTACACCTGGCTGCTAGTATGACCGCTGACCCTGATGGGGGCTGCTAGCGGTATGACCGTTGACCTTGAGGAGGCCGAGGCCATTGTTGAGAGGGAGGGAGGGGCCGTGCTTTCGTGCTCTGTCGAATCTCGGCCCGCTTGTTCGTTTGCTCGATCTGGCGTTGTACCGTGTAGTTCTGAAAGAAAAAGGCCTAAGCGTACGGCAGCTTTCGCAAGCGGGTCTAACCAAAGACAAACGGCAGCAAACTGGTGGGACAAAAGCACGCACTGACGCGAAGCAGAAGCAAACAGCCATGGACACATGACGGAGATGGCGCACCCACGGCCCGCGGCACCAGCACGTCGCGCTGGCACAGCGGCGCCTGCAGGCACAGCGATTCATCCACCACAGCTGGATCGGCAGCGGCAGGTTCCACCCTCCCATGGTGCATTCTTCTTCAGAAACACTGAATCAAAATCCCGTACGTTTTACACCTGGATATCCCTTTGTATGCAAACTCACCGAGCTAAGAGAGAGAAAGCATCGACCGGCGTCCACTCACACGTTGCCGCCCTAGCATTACACGCTAGAAAGTCTAGAACGAAGTTCATGACAATATTTCTTACAGGACAAAGTGGCAAGTCATAGCCAACAACTCACCTCATCTATGAATCATAACATAAGCACTTGGACTCGAACAATCATCGACTGACCATTGTTCTAGACTGGAATAGACGAAGGACGACGGGCTGGCTGATACAAGCTACTACATGCTACATTATGGTACACAAAAATCCGCCTCGCAGGCAGTCGATTCATATGGAAGATGAAGCTGATGCTCCGATCCACACCTCTAGGTGACCAGCAACAAAAAAATGTGCAGAGAAATTACACATCCAGTCTATATGGTGAACTAGTATAAGCACATATCCGCCCAGTACCCGACTAGATTTGAACCCATTTGACTACATGTCTGTAGAAACCCCATTTCAATTCTGATTTATTGTGCATCATAGGTACAAAGCCCTAATCAGGAAGCAGAAAGCTAAAATCTACTTTTGCACCATTAAATCGTTAAACCCTAACCCCTTAACACAATACAGAGGCCCGAAATCTAATTGGCCCCCGACAAATGTACATTCCACATACAATGGTACTTGGATTCGAATCCATTCCGGGTAATCCACATTATCCATCAATCTTTACGTTTGAGCGCACAACCAATCGAATCACCACAGCATCCGGGTTCTCGAATCTCTGTACCGAATTAAACCCACCCGTGCACAAAAATCTATCAGACAACACAAATCCACTCAATTTTCCGAAGCCGGGAAGCCTCACCGGGACGTAGCGCCGCCTGGAGGTTGGAGGCCCCCGCGGCAGCCTCCATAACCCCGTCGGCCCCTCCCCTCCTCCTGAGCCGCCATTCACCGTCCACCTAAAGAGAACCACCTTGTTATCACCTCATGAGCTCCACCCCCCCAGATCCGGCGGTTCGGCGCCCAGCCCGGCGCCGGTGAGGGGCACCCAGGTCTTGCGCCACTTCCGGACGAGGCCCGCTGAAGGAGGCAGCGCTGCTGATGGGCCCGTATCGCGTCGAGGAGCTCAGGCGAGGCCACCGCAGCGTCCTCATATTGGCGGGTGGGCTGCAGGCACGGAAGCGCCGGCGGCGTGCTCCCGGCGCGTAGCAGGGGGGTGAGTGGCGAGGAGGGAGAGGTGGCGAGCCGTCGGAGGGAAGGTCTGGGAAACAACGCAAAAGCGAATATAAGGATTTCTTTTAATAGGCATGAATACGTATCACTTGTTCCTCAGAGGTGGGTGGGTCTGAACTTGTTACTGAACTTTTTTCCTTCAAAACTAAACATGTACATGGAACATCCTAAAATTTGCTTCTTTAGAAATAGGGGTTAAAAAATAATTAAATTATAATTTTTGCTAGAAAAATAATAATTTTTTGTTAAATTTTTATGATAGGATTAGCAGCATGGTTGATGTATTCGTGCCTCTACATTTGGATTTAATATATTGTGTGGTTTTGATCAAAATTCAAAATAAATCTAAACGCTTTTAAAAATAGTTTTAAAAATAGCTCTGAAATAAAAAAAAAAAAAACGAAAACACCTCTTCCCCTCATTGCTTTTGACGAAGGCTTGCTCCTCCCCCTCTCTCTCTTTTAAGCCCTACTCTAACCCACCCGCAACCTGCATGCCGAAGCTGAGACCAAGGCAAGCTAAACCTAGCTTGGCCATCCCCTCCCCCAAAGCCTAAAAGCGCCACCACCGACTAATCACGCTATCATCGCTTCTCATTGTTGAGGCGTCCTTCCGAGCCACACAAATTTGGTAGAAAAGGTGGTACAGTACCATGCTCCACCCCGTCTCCTAGCATGTGTGCACGGCTCGTTGAACCACAGGAGCCGCCAAATCGGGCTTCGGTGCCATCATCATGCCCCACCGCCACCTGATCTCTCTAGCGAGTTCTCCGCCATTGCTCTCCTAGATCTCCAAAGTATTTTTTCACGACACGTTAGTCGTAGGGGCCCGGTTTTGTTGGCATTCGGCCAAGTTTAAACCATGCATAAAAGCGCCTTTATGCCAATGGCCCACACCTCTCCCTATATTTTCATCCATCGAATTCAAGATCAATGGCTTTGTCAAGAGCTCGCGGAGTCAACCTCGTCAATATCGGGTTAGTTGCGGTGATTTCAAAAGAGTCCATGTTTTTCGATTGTAGAACCCACTGTCCACGGCAAATTTAAAATCTGTTTTTATTTATTTTTAATTTGAGAAAATCAAGTTTAGTATTTACAAAAATAACATTAATCTTGTTTTTAGCCAAAGAATCTCTGATTTAGCTCCGTTTTGACCCATTCAATTGCATTAGATTAGTGACATAATCTATGCTTTAGTAACTTTGTGTTTAACAAGTTTTTGTGATTTTGAATAAAAAATTAATTTTATCAATCTATAAGCAATTGGTTTTCCAATAAAACAACTTTGGTTCCTGTTTTTGATCTATAAATAAAATAAGATTAGTTTATCCTGGTTTTTGTAATTTAAATACAATTTGAGTTAATGCAATTTCGGTATTCCTCTTGAAATATCTATACATGATTTTATATAATTAAAATAAATAAATCTTATATTTTCTTTTTTCTCCTATAAAATAAATCTTTCAATAATTATTCCTTTTCCACCGTAGCTCAAATTAGTGTGTTTTTCGTGTTTGTGTGTTTACAGCAATGCGTAGATTAGTTTTAAAATCTTGTTGGATGATTGGTGTATTGTTCTATTCTACTATATTTGCTATGCATGTGCATGTTTGGATGCTTATGTGGTGCTTTGTATCATGTCCAGTCCATGATGATCTAGGAGCAGTTCTTTGAAGGACTGAATTTGAGCCAAATATAACATGGGATTATCCTTATTGCCTATGCTTGTTAATTCACAATTAATGCAGATTGCATGTCTTTTTTTTTTTTTTGGGCATCCCATTTCCATTAAAGATAACAAAAATATGGCAAGTTTCTAGAATGTTAAGAAGGAACAATTTAAGAAAGCCCAACAGACTTACGACTATCACCTATTACAGGGTTGAGGCATCAGCTAGAAGAGTGAGCAAAAAAGACAGCAGCCACGCAAGAGAAGAGAACCTAGCTTAATAGAAGTTTCAGAAACATAGCAAAGAGAGCTAGGGCTACTGGCAGTAGACAACTATAAGAGTGGAAAAGCCTGATCACCACTTCATCTAGTTCTCGAGAGTCATCCTTCAAAGTCAAGCAATGAAAGCCTTAGTTTAGTTTTGACTAATTGATGAAACCTAAACCTATTGGACTAATCCTATGTGTTTAGTGTATGTAGTAAAAAAGACGGATTGCAGAAGCCAAGTGATGGAGCTAGATGAAAGATAGGATAGAGATCCAAAAGATGGTGATCAAGTGCTCCAATGAAAAAAAAAAAAAAAAAATAAAATGGGCTCAAGGCGAAGGTTTAAGCAATAGGGCCATTTTGTTTTTGGTGATCAAGACATCATAGAGAGTGTGATCACATTTAGGATAAATAACATACTATGAAGAGGGTAAATTCACCATAAATATGGTTATCAAGTTACCTAGGTGCTAGGTGAAGCTCATGCCCACATGTGCATTAGAATCTAGTATGCTAACGTAAAACCCATGAAAAATGCTAACACGCAGCACAAATGGTGAGGCACTTAGGGTGTTAGTACATAAGAGCAAGAGTTTGAGGTGTTTGGGTCCTCCATGACCATATGGGATTCGTGAAGATTTGAGTAACCGGATGGTGGTCCAAATTGGGACCAGACACGTCTGGTGGCTAACTCTACCATGACATAGAGTAAGGCAGCAAGCTGGACTTTCTAAGTGCGACTAGATCGGAAAGCAGCGTCTGTGGTAGAGGCGCCCGTTACCCAGGTGGTGGATGTAGCAAAAGTTGAGCCAAAGGTGAACACGACCAAATGTGGGGCTAGTCGGTCCTGCAGCCCCGGACGTATAGTCAAAAAGAAACTCTCTAGATGCTCTCTAGACTCGACCACTCTGCCTTTGGTGAATTGCATCCGGGTCATGCCCACGTGACGAGTGGAAGCCGGACTTCGACTTCGGTGCATCGGTCGTGGACACGGCGCGTCAGATGAAATATTAACACGATGCGGAAACATTTCAGCCATTGGTTATCAACGGAGAAGGTCAAAAACAGTGGCACATGGCCACATCGGTGGACAACACATCATCTCACCCCGACAGTGTGTTCGATTGATGTGCAATCTGTTTTTTGAGAGTAATAGCCGATGGCATCAGTAGACCGGACACATCCTAGTCACCTCGACAGCAGCCCAATCAATGCATAGAAATGTATTTTGAAAGTAACAACAGCTAGGTGGTTTGTGCACTATCTATTTATGGTTGTTGGTCAGTTCTTGGGGATCTCTCTGGCAATTTGACATCTTGTGCATCCCTTTGAGCTGAGCAAACACATTCCTACTCATCTCTCTTGATTGCTAATCTAGACTGAGATTGAGTGATCCAAGGGCATTTACTTGTGAGAATGCATCTAGTGGCACTTCATGGGCGTTCTTGCTATGGATGTCTTATTATTCTTGGTGATTGCCATCACCTAAAATGGTTTAAAGCAATAAAATTGGAGGAGGAGTTGGTGATTGTATCTGGCCACACCCAGTGATTGATCATGAGGGGTTCTTGAGCTTATTCCTAAGTGGAGTGCCAAAAGCTACTCTAGTGGAATGCTCATAACTTATGTTGCCATCATCTTTGTGGTGCTCGGTGGAGGCTAGGTGTGGAGCCTATTAGCCATTATTTGTTTTACTAATTGATTTTGTCTGGTGCTTTATAGACACTATTATAGAGTTCACCCTCACCTCTAGCCATTTAAGACCTTTCAAGCAACCTTCCTTCTTTTTTCTTTGGCTTCTTGCAGAATAGTTGACTGCACTTTGAAGCATAGTGTTAACTCCTTCAATAGCACTTCATTGTCCTGCTCCATGAATGGACCTATGCAAGAAACCATGAGCGCACAAGCATGGCATATGATTGTAACATGATTTCTTAAAGTTTTATTCTCAAATCATATATTGTTCCTTGTCTTCCATATTGCCCAACATATGGCAGCAATACCAATAACGTAAAATTTTTTCACCAAAAGGTAACGAGGAGTCACACCACATCCAGCAATTAGTGAAGGATGTTGGTATATTAGTGGCTCCAACACTTCTAACTACTACTGCCCACGCAACTTTAATTGTGCTGCATGAAAAGAGAAGATGACAAAGTTTCAGTTTGATCACAAAAAATAGCAAAGTTGGATTCCCGTCCAATTTCTACTCAGCATGTTATCCTTAGTTAATATAGCATACAAGTTGGATTCCTAGTCCAATTTCTTCTCAGCATGTTATCCTTAGTTAATATAGCAATGTTAGAGACTAGCTACAGGGGAAATTTTTATTTTCATAGAATTCTGTCTTTCTAGATCTTTTTATGGTATGGGTCGGAATCATTTATGCACAAAAAGCAATGTATACTGATTTAACACTAAAGCGCCCATTAGCACCATATTTCTATGAAATCCCATCTTTGCCTGTAGTTAAACTAATGTTTGCAACATCGTGTAAGATTGATTGCTAGTCAAGAAGTAGGGAGTCAACCAACCATCTTGTAAAGGTCACAGATTGAATGTCAGATACAGCCTAGTGGACTGTCAGAATTCTGTTGCTCACATAGTTTAAAGAGACCAGGGAATAAAATGCAAAGAGGATTATCATACAACCATGAGTCTTTCCAAAGTAGGTGGTCTTGCCATCCTTGATATTTTTCTTCTTACCATTAATATATCCCTTTAATTTTTAGCAAATCAGTCTAAACAGCAGAATTAGATTGCCTATGTTTAACAATGCAGAGTGCAGACTGATCCATTCTTAATGTATAATGCATATTGCATGTGTCTAAATTTATAAGCTTTTAAGGATGATCTAGCTTTTACTATCTTGTACCCTCACCTATGGGTTTATTTGCATATGAGTAGTATTTGCTAGTGCTTAATTTGATGGAACATGATCTGAATATTGTCTAATGGATATATGCAATGATGACAAAACTTGCTTTTTTAGCAACATGGATACAATATGTTTGAGCATTTGGCTACTTTACATAATGCTCTTGGCCCTCCCTAAGGACTTATCCTTGAGCAAAATCTAGGACTTATAGTACAACCATGAGAGGTACATAGCTATGGCTTGGCTTTACTCAAAGTATGAAGAGCTTTTTCTAGCTTGATAGTGGCTATTGAAAGGCACAAAAAGAGGTTTACTGAGGAAAGGGCATAGTGCGGCCTCTCGTTCCTAAGTGTATAGCCTATGTGGATTGTGCCTTAAGAAGGGGGCTCTACGCTTGCCTGCATCCCTCTTTGTAGTATGTGGTTTTTGTGTATTAATGACATCCAAATTAGAGACTAATATGTTTATCAAGTTATATTGCAGCCATTGGTCCCTTGAAAGATTTAATGATTGATTTCTATGAAATGTCACCCCTCAATTCAATAATTGAGAGGTCTCCAGACTCAATGTGGTTTAATTTCACTTTACTTTTCTCCAACTTGAGTTTAGTAATTGTCATACACAAAGAGGAATGCAAATCACGTTAGTCTAAGGAAGATAGAGTCCTCAAGTACCTAATTAAGACCAATTGAGACACTTGGAACATAGCATGGGCACTTTTGGTAGTTTTTTGAAGCTTTGCCACATTAGAAGTCTGATGGTCATCAAAGTTTCAATGTGCCCTTGCATAGTCCAATAGTTCTAACATGTGTTGGTGAAGTTTTCTAATGCTATGACGCACAACTTAATCTTGCCTTAATACGTTGTGTGGCAGAAGTTAGTTGTTTGCTTCAAGTGTCGGAAGTTGTGATAATTGTTGGAATTTCCGATGTTTCTTTTGTACAATCCTATGACCTTGTTTGTACTACTCCCCCATACTAAACCCTAGGAATTGAAAGTTTGGACACTACCCCCAAAATAGCTAGGACTTGCTTGCACTTCATTCATTGCGACCAACCATTAGCCAAAACACCTCTCCTTTTTCTCCTCTTTGCTCCCAAATCCAAATCTTGCAAAGGGTTTGAGTAGAGAGAGGAGAATGGTGACAGAACTAAGATTCAAAAGCTTGAGCACTTGATTGCTTTGTCATGCTAGTTGGATTGTGCTCATTACTCTTAGGGCTTGGCCCCTAACCCGGCTAGGCATTGTCTAGGAGCTCTGGTCTATGGGGAGAGCATGGAAGGTTTGTATTACCGTTGAATTTCTAATGAAGCACTTGAGTTGACCTTTGTGGTTGCTTGAGAGAGGCAAGGAGGTGAAAGGGACTCCAACCTTTATGGCCACCTCAACAATGAGGGCGTGAATTCCTTATTGGTATCACTGAACCTCAGGATTAATGGATGTGTCCAATATCATTATTGTTGTTACGATTGCTTAAGATTACTTGTATTTGCTTGTCTCCTTCTCCCTCAAACTTATTCTTAGGTTTTGGTCTCGATCTACAAATTGATGGTGTCCCAAAGGGCAAGGAACTACTTCAACACCTACATCTACATCTTAGAAAGTGTGATAATTAGCATATCTAAAATTGAAGTTGAATATATTCTCATTTCAGCTTTCCCTGGGTGTCAAAACTTTCAACAATTTGAGTCGAAACATCCAGCATAAACTTCAAAACTTTCAACAAGTACTAACCTATTGTTTAAGAATTTTCAAATATGCCTATTCAAACCCACCCCCCTCTAGGCATTGCAAGGAAATTTAAACTAATTATGCAATAGCCAATAGTTGGCTCAAGGATAGCACTTTGAACTAATCATCTCAAAAGCCAATGCAAGGAACTTGGCTACTAGGGAATCAAGCAATTTAGGGTATGTGCAACCCAACCCATGCCCAAAGAGGAACTAAAATAATTTTTTCTAGCTTCTCTCAGGTTTTTAAGTCGTTGCACATAATAGTAGCTAAAAAAATTCTAGAGGGACACTCAGACACATCATGCAAATGGACAAGTTTCCTTTGTTTGTTTATTTGCGGTTCCCACATGTGTACTCAGAGCCGGATCTAACCTTTGTATGAATTTGTTCAAGTATTTATCTATCTTATGTGATGGCAAGAGAAGATCTTAGTACCTCAGATAGTACGGACATGCTTGGTTCCTGGAAGTTCTCTCGCCTCGCCTTGCTTGGAAAAGACATCTGTTTGGTAAGCACTCGAAACCTTGCTTTGCCTTTTAGTTCTCTCAGGTTCTACTTGCCCTTAGGGAGCAAACAGAAGGACATCAAGCAAGCAATTGTCTTGATAGCCTAACATCCAAGCATAGCTTGTTGATTTCTGGATTCTCCGGTCAAACACACACACACGTTTGCATGGTTTAATTTTAGAAAAAATGTATTTCATATTTGCTTCTAGCTACTTGTTTGTCTCTAATAACGTATATTAGGTACATGGAATTGGCATAGTATATGGCTAGAGTGATGTTAAAGAGGAGAGAGAATTGAGGCATCACTCATCACGTTACAGGTAATTGGTAGTGACACCTAGAAAATTTAGAGCCAAGCAAATACTTGCTCCGGTGTCAAGTTCATAAACAAATACCCTTTCAAAAAAAAAAAAAAAATCATAAACAAATATTTTTTGTTGTTCCTCCGGCTCCTCACCTGGCCACACAAAAAGAGAACACGAGCACTTGCCGGCCGAAGTCTCATGAGAGCTGCTGCTAACGGCACATATCGCTATGCTAATTGCGGCTGACCTTACACAATGCCTTCTCATCAAAACGACATCACATAGATTTGTAAAAAAGTTACAGCCAACTTTTCAATTGGCAATCAGGATTTGAGGGCCAAATGGGCCAAATTAATTTTCAACACACAAAAGCATAGCTGCATTACCACCCCTCTTATATACCTCAAATAATCTCAAAGATCTACCATGCCTACGGGCCATCTCTCAACCCACCAATATAGTAGTTAGCTCTTCCTAGAACAGGCTTGTCAACCAACAGGGACCACCATTTTTTTTTTTTTTTTTAGCAAATTTGCCACTCAAAAAGCTTTTGGTTCTTGCCTATACCAAACTTACAATCCACTTCTCTCCTCTACCTCAGCCTTATCTTCTTGCTCGGGTGGTTGTTTCATCTTTCAACCAAAAGGACTTCCGTGAACTAGTTTCTAAGGAAGTACAAGCAATGGAAGTTCAAACAAATCACCAGATTCCAATCTCTAGGTATACTAGCATGAACATCATTCGTCCAATTTATGTCCTAGTCAGAAAAATGCAATAACAAAATTGCCCAACAACAGAAAAGGTCAACACGGTAGTTAGCAAACTTAAAGCTAGCACATTTCAATCTGAGAGGCTGAAAGAGCAAAGTTACATTACAACCATTACATGCTGAACTCCAGGCAAGTTAGCCCCCCTGACCACATGCTTTAATTTACACCAAACAGTATAAAAAATGTCAGCTACAAAATTTCCTACACTTTCCAGAGCAGCGGCACATATTCAGGCACAACATTAGCAATCACTCTAAATTCTAGTGTCGGGTTTTTCTTAGGGATGTCATAACCGCAGCAAATTTTTACATCATCATGTACTGACAGCACACCCCATGAAACCCCTTCATAATTGTGTATTTCTTGAGCTCAAATGGGAGCTGTTCTGTGAAAAATTGGGTGCCAACATCAACTCTTACAAATCATAGATCTGAAAGGAGAAGATAACACTTAATTTACGATCTGAAAGCACCTCCTGGCAGGACTCTTGTATGGCCTGAGCTCTTCTTACAACATGGGGCATCATCCGCCTAACTTGCTTTCCACTGCCAATGCTTCAAAGCAGAGATTAGGTAGCAAGCTCTAGTACTCAATGTGCAGCCTCATAGAAAATAATCTGGTGCTGGCCTTTTAGCAGGAACGCCTCTTGATTCCTAAAGGCATAAATGGACAAATTATATGCTGAAGGAGCAGATGTTTAATAGAAGCATGACATATTACAATGGTGGAGAACACTAACATGTGGAGCAGCTTCAAATACGCGGAACTGCTTATTTAGGTTCTCATCCAGCTCCAGGATTGCAGCAACATTGCCACACCTACATGTACACAATTTTTTTTGAGGGTAAGAAATCTGAGGGTGAACGAAAATAATAGTTAATGCTGAGAAGAATGGCATGAAGAAAAGATATCCAACAGCAAACATAAGAAATCTGTGAGGTTGACCATAACATGTTGGGAACAAAGAAAGTAATAAATAGATTCAAGTTTGAAGTAAATGAATTCAAGTTCGAACTAAATGGATTCAAGTTCCCCAGTCCAAACAGTTGTCCAAGCCCAAAGCGGCCTCCAAAGTCCTAACTCTTACCTTCGAATATTGACCATTTGAGCTACTAAAAAGAAATACAGAACTAGTACAGTTCTGCAGGTATTACATATCTAAAGCATCTTCCATAACTAGATTAAATACAATCTTGAACTACTTCCCTCAAGATGTAAAGTTCAGAGACCATGAGCTTCCATTAAATGTAAAACAAGAAACCAACAGCAGAGACAGTAGTACATCTCAAAGTCCCAATAGTTCCTACATAGTCCAGTGCCAATTTATTTTCTAATAGAACTTCCATAATAACTTCAAGTATAGGAATAAAGCATCAGGCTATCATATTCTTATCTTATCAACAGCTAAATTTAAAGATCCATCAACTTCAAAAAGGAAATTATTTGACCATGAATTTAAAGTACCTGTAGCAGTAATTCGAGCAGACCATACAGTTACAATCTTGTTATTGAACATCCATTTATACCCTTCCATGACAAGTTGATGTGCACGACAAATATAATCTATGTTGTTTGAGTGGTTAAATGATGAAACTACATTTCCACCAAAGAGGAATCCTGCACCTCGAGGACTTAATCCCCAACCATCTACAGCATCCTCTGGATCAGACCATAGAAGGTCACACATGGCACCATCATGAGGTACTTCTTGCTTTGCGGTCTATTACTCTTATCTGTTAGTATAGGTTAAAAAAGATTAATAGAAATGCAATATATAGACTAAAAACAACACTAAGATAATAGTCTGCCTGATCCAGTGTCGTGATAGCAGGAGAAAGGCCTCCATGGACACTAAAAGATTTTGTTCTCGATGAGTGCAGACAAACTGAAAAAAAATGGATTGAGCTGTCATCAGATCTCAATATCTAATTCCATGAAAAATGTAATTGCTTGGATTAAAAAAGAAGTATCAAAAGATACTTGCCTTAAATAGTCAAATATATCTGTGCAATATCTCCAGACATTGACAGAGCCATATTTGCGAAGGCACTCATCATAAAATCCATAAACCTGCAACAAATGAATGACCTCAGAGGGAACCAAAAAAGGCATCGTCTTCCATGACAGAACCATAGAATAGAACAACCATTAAAAGTGATCCACACCTGTGTGATCTGCCTGCTCTCATGGTTTCCTCGTGATAGAGTTATACGGTCTGGATACCTAACCTGAAGACATTTTGATGAAGCGGGAGCAGAAATTATTGGGGCAAAGTTTTAATCTTGTCTCAAAGAGAAAAAGATACTAGGCACTAAAGCTAATTTTCAGAAGTTTGGATGCAAGCAACAGATATAAACAATTCAAAAATAGTTTGACAGGAGCACAATGCCCTCAACACAAAAATAAGAAGTGTATCATTTTTTTTACACTTTTTACTGTATCGAAATGATAATTATTTTTTATTTCTCATATATCCAGTAAGATGTCATGTTAAGCTGACAAATGCAAGTTTTTTTTTTTTCATTTCTTGAAAACACAAGAAAGTACATTGGGATAAGAAACCCACACATACACACCACACTTAGCAAAACAAAAACTTTTTTTGAAATCTATATAACAAAAAAAGGGCTAATCACATGGCAGAACTTAAGAGCCCCATCTAAACAAATGCAAGCTGTAAGGTAATGTGGTGAAATTCTTCTGATAAATTGCAGAGAATAAGTACTGTGGGAAGCTCAGTTACTATTTCTCAAAAACATTTATGTTCATAATGGCATTGGTGGGTACAGTTTCTCTTGCAAGACCCTCAGTATTTTAGTATGGCCATAAACAAGGAGTGCAATTTGAGGTGTGCCAGGTAATAAGGTTCTTCATTATAATAAAACAGAAGTTTTTTCAATCCCACTACTATTCAGCAGAATAACTAGTACTTCATCCCAAATTGTAATTGTAAGTCAGTCCCAACAATCTTAGAGAGTCAAAGCATCTCAAGTTTGACCAAAATTATAGAGAGAATTGCAAAGATTTATATGAAATCAAATAGGTATATTATTAAAATATATAATTGATGAAGAATCTAATGATACTTATTTGGTATCATAAATGTTATTATTTTGTTATATATAAATTTGGTCAAACTTGAGATGCTTTGACTCTCCAAGATTCTTGGAATGACTTTACAACTTGGGATGGAGGGGAGTAGCTTTTCCCATAACCAGTGACATGGCTAATGGTCATGAATTCATGGTAAACTGTAATGGGCAAATACAGTTTGCCACTCAATACACAAATGAGACATTGTTTGTTGGAAGAAACGTGTGGTTTAGATGCAAATACTGTGATTCAGAATTCCACAAATCCGAGTTAAAGCGCATCTGTTTCAAATATCTAATGCTGGAATCAAAGTATGCCCAAATGTGACATCACCAAATTCTTCAGCAGCTTCAAAATGAAATTTGCTGAGACTGGACGGAGAAGATTGAGCCTGAATAATTTCCTTGTAAGCACTGTTTGCCTAAACGGTTGTTTAGCCCGTTTACACGTTTAAACGCGACATAGTGGTGTACAGTTTCCATTTAATCAGCCGTTTAGCCTGTTTAAGTGGCCATTTAGGCTGAATAATGGCTCAGGAGTTCGTTGATGACTGCAGTAGCAGAAGACAAAAAGGTAATCCTTTTTATTTGTGCAGGAGCTTTGTGGACAATATGGAAGACTCGAATAACTTGGCCCATGTTTTTGAGGCGTCGCCTAATAAATCGCCTAAGCACAAAGAAGCGTAATTCGAGGTCTAGGCGTCGGCGCCACCCACGACCTCAGCGTGTACAGCGTCCGCCTCATCGGATTAGGCACGCCTAGGCGCAAATGGCGGCGGGTGGACGCCTAGAGCACCCGTAGGACGCCGGATGCGCTATTGCGGGGGAGTCTTGAGGGGAAATCGAGCCAGTGTGGGGCGCGAGCAGGAAGGCGGCCAGCCGCGCCTGACAGGAAATGGGGGAATGGACCGAGATAGATGCTCTTGCGCGGCAAATCTCCCTTGAGGCATTCTGCAGGCGCGGCAGCTTCACTGAGAGAGAGGGAGAGGGGAGGAAAAGAAAAAGCGGTGGCGGTCCTGCATCCTCCTCCGCTTTGTTGCTTCTGTTCCTGCCTGGCCCGCATCTCCCACCCTGCATCTCATTCCGCAAAGTCCGCATCTACCTGGAAGCCTGCACGTCCATCTCTCCCCCGCGAAGCCGCCCCTTGCATCTCGCCTGGCTGGGCAAGTCCACCAGCAGTCCGTTAAGCTTCAGCCGCCCGGCAGCCGGTCGCCTCCGCGGGTCCTTCCAAGACCGCACTTGTCCGTCCGCTTCAACTTGGACCCCCTGCCTCCTCTTGTGTGTTTTGCCTCACCAAATCTCCCATCTGTCTCGCTTTTTTGTTTGCTCTGCCTTTGCTCTGTTTTTTCAATACTGTGCTGCTTTTTATATTTTATTATATTGGCCTGTCACATACTAACGAACAAGAGTGACTAATGCCTGATTGTGCTTGGGTTTGTTATTTTCTTTGAGCATTACATAATGCAAAGCACAAGGATCTTTCTTTGATTAGTAGAATATCTGGGTTCTTTCTTTAATCTGTACATTTTTTTAGAACACAAAGTAGAAGTTTTCCTTTGATTACTATAATACTTACTGATCAGTAGTACTCCCTTACCTGTACTAGTACGTGCTGGTCTCAAGCACTAAGAATAAACAAGGTATGTATGTGCTGCAAGCCCTGCACTAGTATCTACAATTCTAGCTTACACAAACGCCTTCATGGCGCCTAATTAGATGTATCGGCATCGCCTGGCGCCGTAGAAAGGGGGGAAGGGGTAGGGGCCGTGCCTCGCCTAACGCCTCAAAACATGGAACTTGGCGTTCAACTTGTTGCTGTCATCCCGATGATGATTGTCTTCGACTGATACTGACCAAGTCGTGGTGCCCGCTGGTAAAAAGCGGCTTCAGCTCTTCAGCGAAGGAGATGATCAACCTGCTGGCAGCAAATGCCCACTGAATGGAGCTCCATGTTCTCTGTTTTGCTCGAGCCCTCAAGTGGTTTTTTTTTAAGTTCTAGTTGGCTTAATAACTCCCATTAGTTTCTGTAGTAAAGTTCTGGTATTTGTTTCTCTGTTCTGAGAGAGGGGTTTTGTTCCCTTTTTTTTTTTGGCACTTCATTGTAAAACTGGTACCCCCCCACTCCCAGGGTCTTTTAGCGTTCGTTACACTTTCTAATAAAGCTGGGAATCCCTTTGATCGAAAAAACAACTGTTTACTGTTAGGATAACACTGCTTGTAAGCTTACGTTTCCATATTTCACATCTTTTAGTTAATTTCTGAATTTGGTTGTTATGTAACTTAAGTTAAACCCCTAAATTTCCATTAGTCAAACTCATCGAACATGCAGTTGCTTAGTTATTTTGTATATAATTACTAGTATTACAATATACTAGCCATATCCCTGAGTCAGTGTTTTTTGAGAATGGCATACCCACACATCTGATACATATTGTATCAGAGATCTATAAATGTACCTGGGTAACATAGATCACATATACTCACATTCTATCACTTCTAAGTTCCAATGAATCCAATGTTATACAAATACAATCCAAACAAATCAGTTTCTGTAGTCTATGTTGTAGTTTCATGAAATTGACACACATGCATAATGGCTGGAAGTTAAGCATCAAAAAGTGCTTGCTCGCCAAACAGGCTAGTTTGGCTTCTCTCGAAAGCAGCATGACCAAAGCTGCCTTCACAGAAGTTCCAGAACAAGCTAACTCAGAATATATGCTTTCCAAAAGACATCCCAACCACAGCACCAAATGAAGCCTAGCTATAGAAGGCAAACAAACAACACCTAACAAAAAGTTTAAGGTAGAGAAGGAATTTACCTTTAAAGCCAGAAGAAGCAAAAAATGTTTCAACAGAGTAGAATCCTCGGTCAACAAAATCGCCAAGGAACAGATAGTTTGTCTTTGGGCAATCACCTCCAACTTTGAACAGCTCCTTCATGTCATAGAACTGTCCATGGATGTCTCCACAAATCTGAGTGCGGAAGTAAAGTGAAACTTATTGCAATCAGATTGAAGAAATGTAGGAATATCAACACAGTAATAAATAGGTATTTTACAACACAGATTTAACCTAGTGACTTCTGATTCTCCAGAAATCAATGAAATAATAAGGAATAAAAAAATACATATGGAATGCAATAAAAAATTATTAGCCTGATGGCAAGTACTCTATGTATCATAGAGGTTTTCTCAGTTGGGAATAAGCTTCAAGATTTTTGTTATTAAGCAGCACCCACAACGAATCTAATTTTAAATTGCTAACATAGGACACCCTGACAAGATTTACTATAATCGGGTAATGTCATTAATATTAGGCAAATCCACATAATCTCCCCACAATATCAAGTCGTTCTAGCTTTCCAATTTTGTTTAAGATCATGAACCATTTACCACTCAAGAAAATACTTTTTTCTCTCCCATGCAATACAACTAACAACCACAAGTGCATAAATGATGGTTAAGGTTTGATGTACTGCAGCAACATATTTATGCAAAACTACAATTTAATTAAGCACTAGAAGGAAGAACACAAAATTGTTAAACTTATTTATTACCTACTGGCGGAAGAAAGGAGTGCCATTCAGACAGTTTTATTGTGGAAAAAGTAAATGCTGCTCCAGAACAAATCAAAGTAGAAGAAAAACACAGTGTTTGCCAAGTGCCAATATAATCCAAAGCAACTATGCTAGTCATTGATGCTAGGATCAATTAGAATAAACCAAAACTTTAAATACACATGCACCCTGGGTGTAACTATATATATAGAACCAAAATTAAACCCAGGTCTCCCTGGAGTAAACTATAGCACCAAAATTAGACCTAGGTCTCCCTGCAAGCAACTAAATAAACAGAAAAAATGAATCAACACCCTTCAACAATTCAACAAACATCATTATCACTTATTGAAGCATAGCCAACAGATTCAACACATTTACAAGCATCCTAAGTACCTACCAAAAATCATGCCATTGTGACAATGCCTACAGCAATATGCACAGAATCCCTTTCTTTTATGGAGATATGTAATAGTTGCAACAATATAAACATAATCCTTATCTTTTATGGAAATTCACACCAGCGCCAACAGAAAAATCAACAGGGCAACGAGCTCTATAAAATGAGGGCAAGTGCAATATTTATGAGCAAGACCACATCGCATCATTTTTTCTTTGTACAGCAGAGAAACATAACAATTGCTTCCCAAAACCAGCTCAAATAAGAGCTCCCATTACCCCATTACAATCACAAGCAGGTGTGCTAGCTCAGTCACGTCGGTGACCCAACTTCCAGTATGAAATCGACACCGAGACCGAATCGAGACGGAGATGGAATAAAGGGTGGGAGCGAGGGCGGTGCGTGGCGGCGCGTAGTACGGTGACGGGGGCGTCGACGCGCTGCACGTTGCTCTCCTCGACGAGGATCTCCATGGCGAGGCCAGAGCGCCTTGACCTCCGCCTCCGTGAGGGGCTCGCACCGCTTGAGCTGCTCGATCTGCCGGTCCAGATCCGACGCCCCCATCTCCGGCTGAGCCGCCGCCGCGGGCCGTCCCTCTTTCTCTCTCCTCCTTCCTTCCAGAAGCTTCCGGGAAGCGCCGCCGCGGTGGCGCGCTACTCGCCAATGCTTCTCGAAGATTCTAGGGTTAGGACGCGGAGGGAGGAAGAGGGGGCATGCGCGGCCCCCGAGCCTCGATGGACAATGGTGTGCGGGGGCCGAAGGTTTCGCCGGTTCGGTAGGCGGTAAGCCTACCTTGATTTTGCTTCCCGCTGCGCTTGGGTTTGACGGAGTAGGACAGTCGTTACTTGGCTCGGAATCGAGCGGCTGACGGTAAGGATACCCGTCACCGTCGGGACGTTTTAAAGCTCTCTCAAATATTTAGACATACGTATCCATCCCTAATACTTAGGGGATGTTTGAATAGGGAAAGGGCAAGAGAAAGGGATTGGAATAAAATAAAGGGTTATGGGATGAGAGTATACCTATACCATGTTTGGCTTAGAATGGGATAGGGATAGGGATATGAACTTTTATTGACAAAAATGCCCTTTTTTATTGGCAATCAGAAAACAAATACATACTTGATATATATATGCCACCATAATTTACAATAGAAGTATTCAACACACATTTTTAAAGTATCAATTCGTTACATGCATCCATACACAGTTCAAGGCATTGATATAGTACATATTTTTTAGCATTGCTACAGTATCATATATGGCCCGCTTCGTCAGAAGAGCCTATGGCAACAAAATAAATTTTGCCACTACCAAAATATATTACATACTTGTGGCCAAGCATGATTGAACGTTTTCAATACATACTGTACATACTAAATTACAGCAAAATTTCCACCTTCCTTGCAGATACTGCAACTCAGATTCCTAATTTTGTGACTGACACAACCAAAATACACTTCAAACATCGACCATGGAAGTTCCTTGCCATAGAACTCTGTACTGATATAGCATGCCTACTACCCAAGCAAAGGGAGCAACAAGGCTGCCAGAAGCAGCACCTATTTACCACTCACAAGCACCTCACGAACAAACTGGGACCTGAACTCCTCTGGAGTGCTAAAGAACAAGTTCAACTTTTGCTTCATCTTGTCCTATGATAAGAGCAGCCTTCACAATTTCACCATGGGTAAACTCAGCGTACTTTTGTAAGACACTGAACAGATTTCCCCTCCTTTCAGCAGTCCGCCTCTGGATAGCATTCACAGCACCTGCATTTGCTGCTTCAGCATCAACAAAGAGTTTTCAGTGATTTTGCTAATCCTGAGAATTCCATAACAAAGAGATCATCATCAACAAATACCCTCTTGCGGCTGCTTGTAGATCTTCCGACAGCAGATGGGTTACTACCATGACATGGTTGTCGAGAATGAGAATCAACAACATTTTCAGTATGATTCATTCCTTCAGTGAAATTTGCCAAAGAATGTTCTTCATGGAATTCAAACTGATCTCAGGCCCTTTAGCATTGGCACCTTTTGCTAAGTCATGAGCATAAATCTCACAAAGTTTATCATAGTTCACAAAAAGGCTTCATATACAAAGCTGCTGCTCCCAGGCCGACTCTGCAATATATTTTATGTGGTAATGAGCAAATAAAATCAAAGCAACTAAATAAAATCAAAAGAATTGTGGGTGCATGAATACCTTTGCCCAGTCCATGAATAGTTTTTTGTCTCCAACTACCATTTTTTCTCTCTCATCATCCCACCCAAAGCCACTACCATTCTGCTGAATATCTAGGATATATGTCAACAGCTTCTTCATTGTCTTCACCTTGGACACAATATGAGGATCAGCTTTAATTTTAGAATTAGGTAGTCTTTTTTAGCAAGCTCCTTCTCAATGTGCAGTAGATACCCACATTTATGGCCAGTGTCCGCCTTCCAACCAGAGTCAGTCATTTCATAAAGAACATCAACAAATGTCCTTTCTTCTTCAGCAGTCCAAATCCTCTTGTCTCTCTTCTTATTTAACACTCTCCTTTTGGTTACCTTGTTTCCCTTCCTCATATAAATTATTATAGACCACACATGGACAACAAAATAATCAGTGAAATCACCAAATTTAAATTAAGAAACGTGGCAACAGGGTAGCACACAATACATGAACACACAATACATAAACATGAACATGTATGCAGTGATACAATACATTAACGATGAGTCTTTCCTTTCCAAGCATTCCACATTCTAGTTGCTAGTACATCTCTAAATCCAGTCCACTCAGACGATGATTCAGTTTGATCAATGAAGCCTTCATTGTTGTTGCCTTCTTGTTGCAGAAAGCATCCAACTGGGGTTCTAGTGGATCTGAAGTCATTTGTTGCCTAATAGAAATTCTACAGAAGATAGCAGCCAGCAGGATTATAGCAATTTAGGGTTTCTATCGGGTAATAAGATCCATTTCTAATTATACCCCAAGCGTAGCTTTAATAAGCCAATATTCCTTTCTATGACATTTCTTGCCGACGAGTGCTTCATGTTAAATAGTTTCCTCCTTATTTTTTAGGTGGATTACTCCCATTCCTTCAGATGGTAGCGTTGCCCTCTATATGGGCTAGGAAACCCTCCGCAGTTCTTGTATCAGCATCCACAAGATAATAACAACCTACGATGTGGAAATATATTATTGTTCTCCCCAAAACTAGGCAAGCGAAAGAAGACTGGGTACTTAGGTAATGGCTTCTTACCATGAGGGACCCTCGGACCATTTTGTCTTGATAAGGCATCTCGGAGGACCCTAGCATCAGCAACAGATCGCTTTCCCAACCAGCTAAGACGTAAGTAATTGCATGTCCGAATTACAAGCTACAAAAGGACGTTTGTGGCAATATCATGCTTTCTGGAGCGATACCTTGGTTTTATCAACTGCTGGAACTCTAGCTTTTATGTATGTAACATCTAGTGCACCCTAAATAGTTCTTTGTTTGCAAACAATAAGAATCAGTCAATGTATAATGTGTCATACTACCTTATGCAATAATGGACTTGTACCTTAAACCACCTCCACCGTTGTTCCTTACAATTGTCGAGATTGGCGGAGCCTAAGCAGTACCCTCCAAAGCATAATGACCATGAAGTGTCTGACTAATAATAGTTTCCTGGGATCGTGGTAATCAACCTCATTGAGCGACTTTCTCGTCAAAAGCTAAGTATATGTAGGAGACATTGCAACCATTTCCT
>JADLZL010007647.1:0-63075 GCA_015844335.1 Chrysopogon serrulatus | reverse complement strand
ATCAATTATCATTAAACTTGACATGAAATGAACCACGAGCATAGGTATAAGGGTTTTGATCTAACGAGTTCCACGAGTTTTGGTGAATCTATGTTTCTACAGTACATACTAGAAAAACTATCGAAGTTGATCAATATGACAGTATAAAAGTATCTCAAATAATAGATTAGAATGCACCATTGTGACGGGCTCGTCGAGAGGATCAAAATAGACATATTATTTACCATATTTGGAGTCCCTGATGAAAAGATATCGCACCCAGCAAGCGGCACCTACATAGGAAGGATCTAGAAGGTACCGTAAGACACCACGCCGAAGGAGGGGAACGGCCACCAGGCCCGACCGGCCGGTCCCTGGGGGCCTAGACCGGCCGGGTCAGGGCCCCGCCCGTTCAGGCCCGCTTCGCCCAAGTTGCTCCACCGCCTTAGGGTTTCAATCTCACCCGCCCACCAAAGTCGGTTTGATCCAAGGGCTCACGCTCATCCCACCGGCTATAAAAGGAGGGCAGACCCCCGGGGAGGCATCCCCGAAAACCCTAATTCATTATTCGTTGGGATCCATTTGAGAGGCGTCCCTTGAAAGGATCATACTCTCATGGAGATCAACACACCGGGGAGATTAGGGCTAGACTCTTCAATGTAATAGTGTAGTAACTTGAGAGCTAGGGTTGAGAGGCTTCGTTCCTGGATCTCGCCGTGGAGCTTTGGAGGTCCGGTATATCTTTGTATCTTATCTTTGCAACACTTATGTTTTAGTATATTTATCTTCTCTATTTACTTCTATGCCTTATTTGTATGGTTAGTGTAGTTCTTGCATCTTAGCATAGGATCTCCGCCTGTATTAGGTGCTCTAGTTATCATATGTGGCTAGAGTAGTAATCGATAGTGTAGACATGGTGTCTAGGCTATAGGTTACCTGAGGTTGCGCCCAATTCTTACGGTTAGTTGTGGTAGCCCATAGGGGTGACAGCTCTATGTGGCCTTCATATTCCACCACGTCGGGGTTGGTGTTTCGTAGGGCTTTTGGCAGCCTTCCCCAACTACCTTCTTCCTAGTCTTATTCGAGAGTTGGAAAGGTACTGCTGCCCCGAAGTGCTATGGTGTGTGCTATACTTACCCATGAATTAGTTACATTCTAGTGTCAACTAGAATAGAACCCGAGTAGTAGAGAAGTACATAGGAACCTTGAACTCTCCCTTAGTCCTCTCAAGTTAGCTAACTATATATTATAGGATTCTCCTCTGTGTGTGATATTATGCATAACTCTTATCATTTACCACTTACCTCTATTTAGGTCTAGTTGGTATACTAGTTAGTAAATACATGATGGTGAATTATCAATGTCTTTAGCCATTGTTTCCCAGTGGTAAAATATAAATGACAACCTGGTAATACTCTGGGTAAAATGCTACAATGGTATTTGATCTGTGCGCTTGCGGATACTATTTCTATATTCTAAATGGTGGCATGATTTAATACCACATCTCTTGGTGTTATTGCTGGGGATGACAACTTGGCGTTCTAGTAGCGATGCTATGCCCACAAGCATTTTTAGCGTCGTTGCTAGAGATAACATTAAGAGGTGTCAACAAGCATTTTTGGCACCGTTGACGGGGAAATAATTGGCGTAAAGATTTTGATATTGATCTTGATATCTGCTAACCTAGTCTACCACTAGCTTTAGTAGGATTACCCTTGTGTTTGTTGAGTTGTAGAATAAGCAGGAAATTAATGGTTCAACCTTTTGGCGAATTTCCACAATAACAAGACAAGGGAGGTATTAAAGAATCTAGGGTGCCTGAACATTCATGATTCATCAACATTAGAACCCTGCCATCTCACAGGTATGTATAGACTTGTATATATTATTCTAACCCTTTGTAGATTGGAGAAAAGGATCTTCGTCACAAGAAATCAAATGATATCACGTGTGACGAACAAGGACGCTGCACAACTCATGAATTCTATTGTAAGTCATCGTAAGTATGATCAAGAAAGGTGAGATAGTCTTGCTCATGGACTCTAAACTTAATGAGTAGTTATCATGTTGCATATGGCTGCATGTTTGCTTTGAACAATCCATGCATCCACTCTATCTCATATCAAATCCATAGCATGTTTAGTTCCTTGCACACATGCATAGCAATTGCATCTCTACTTAAAAAAATAATAAAAAACTATTCTCACCATACATGATCATGCTTTCATCTCTGTTTGAGTAAATCACTATGTGCTCGTATGCTATCTTTGTTTGCTATAGTATGCTTTAGTTTGGAAGTACTCGATATACTTCTATAGGCTTTTTTAAATTAAGCGTGGTGCTTAGGTTAAAATGCCTTCTTTAGTCAAATTAGACATAGAGTCTAGTTTGATTATTGAACTAAGGAGTGCTTGTTAGACATAGGTTATATTTGTTGGACTAACCCCTGCAGAAAGCTCATAAATACAATCTGGATAAGTCCTGAGATGAACTCACATCAGAGATGAATCAAGGCTTATGATGAAGTCTAATAGCTTTGCGCAAAAGAAGAACAACTCATCATTCATAGAAGAACTGTAAGTATCAAAGTTTATCTTTTGCTACAAAGTTACCTTTGCCTTGAACCATGTAAGAATGCAAAGAAACAAATACAAACATGATAAATAAAATCTATGCTAAAAGTGATCCCGAAACCATCTTTTCATTAGCGTAGATAAAAATGGACAACAACCCATGTTTTAAATTTGTTGCAATCCTTCGGGTATGTGTCCATTAACATCCTTGCAGGAAAAAGAAAGAATAAATGTCTGTTCATGGTTTGAAACAAAAAAAGGAAGGATAACAAGTGTATAGAAAGGACCAAGATAGAAAGAAATCAATGTGAGAACACTTCAACACTTTCTACACTTCACCGTGATAGTGGACCAATCACCCTACAAGATAAAAGGGACCTCCAGGCCAGTAAGAGTAGATTGACAGCTCATTCCATTGGCCAATCAACCAACCCTTTATGCTCTGCCGCAGTTCACCATCCCAAGCATGTTTGCATACAAGTCAAAGGAATAGAAGGCAAGTTTGTGGTTGGCTAAGGAACATGACATGGATCATTGAGATAGAACTGGAGTGACCCTGACTCTATGTCTTCATGTGAGAAAAGCGATGACAAGTAGGATGCAACTTTCTCTATATGGGCCAAACTGATGCCTGTTCTCATCATCATCTTCGAAGACACTCAAATGCCGACAGCAAAGACCAGGATGACAAGATCCCACTATGTCACAAGCAGTGCATCCCTCATCAATAAACATTAGTCATCAATGGTGGTATGTCGATGGTGTCTCCAAAGACCGTAAGCAATCATGGACATAGGATGACACAAATAAGTCATTGGAGATGAAGATCCCATGCAGAGTACCAATAGAGTTCTTTCCATGACCATCAAGATAGCTGGTGTATCATCAAAGAAGAATAAACTTTTCACCCGCTGTTAGAAGACAAAGAAAAGGAGGAACTCAAGTTTGCAGCTCCAATAGACATCAACTCATCAACCCAAAATCGGTGAAGATCAAAAAAGATTGATAGAAGAAAATGCAACCGTCTGCGTTCTCATCTCTCCGGATCGATGGTGCAAAATAGGTCAAGATGAATATTGTCAACAAGGAGCCTCGATCAACGAAACACTAAAGGAATCAACCTCAAAAGAACAAGATGGATGAACAAGGAGGATGAACCTGTCCAACCAATATCAAGTCCAAGATCCTAATAAGTTTGGCACGAGAAGGTATGATCATCTAGTCCTTCATCTCCATCATCAAACGAGGCATTCATCCCGAAAAACCTACAAAGGAGAAGTCCGGATCGGCAGGACTTAAAAACCACCGAACCTCCGACGAAAAAGTAAGTCGGTAGTTATCTATATTTACTTCCTTGCATTGCATTAATTATTGTTTTAGCATGTTTACTTTTCTGCACTAGCATTGCATCAACAAAAGAAAAAAAGGGAAAAAATATAATACATCCATTTTGCATCTAAAAACTTAAAGCCCCATGTGACATCCCTATAGTGCAAACTAAAGGAGTGTTCACCGTGTGGTGGCCTAAAAATAAAATAATAAAAAAAGTAGCATGCATATTTCCTTTCTATTCGATAAAAAAGAAAATCCAAAAATAATTATTGAGCATCTTGCGGCCTTTGTATGAACTGTAATAACCTTTGAAAACCTCTCACAACAACCAGTCCACAAAAACGGTTAACCACTAACTGTTTATCCTAATCCGTTCCACGAGTTTTGGTGTTTTGTGAGATGTTTGCTGCAGATGACTCTAAGAGCTCGTCCACCTAGGAACCATCATCCACATCACTCGAAGTACACCTTCCCTACACACAGCTAATCACTGTGTGAAGGAAGCAACTTCTTGTGGGATGAGATTGAGGTTCCCGGCTACACCAGCTCTTACAAGCATGAGCTCCATCGAGAGGATTGCTCAGTTTAAATGCTCAACCACGACAACAACTAGCTTGGGGGAAGGCATCCCTTAGGTACCCAGGTAAGTGTACCTACGCGATTATTGAGTCAGTCATAAAAATGAAAAAATACCAAAAATATGTGGGCACATGAAGGTCCATGCTTTTTAGAGTCCTTAGAGTCTTTTGAGTTTTAGTATGAGTCTTGAAAAAATGAAAAACCAAATAAAAATATTTGTCAATAAAAAGGAAGCTCTTGAGATGATCTAAAATGATGATAAGCTGCTATGTTACAACACCTCTGAAATACCTAGAGTTTAGATAAAAGTTTTCCCAAGTTTTAGCTCCAACTGTTTTGACATGAGAATTTGCTCTGAGCCTGAAACTTGTGGGTTGCATATGCTTGAACTGAGTCTAGATACCTGATTGATAAGATTGAGAAAATCTGAGCTGCTATCTATCTTGTTCTAAGTGACACTAGAGTTCTGGATATTTACCTTTTGAAAAATATAAAAACATGATGAGTTCCTATATGACAAAGCTTACATTCCCACCAGAGCCAAAACATGATGAGATAGGCTAGTTAAACTTTCACATACATGCTGCTTGTCATGCATTGAGTTTTGTCAACCGTTGTGACCCTAGTGAGAAATTTGTCATGCTCTTGAATCAAGATCCACCTCCATATGCACTACTCTACACTGGGGTAGGCGCAATAACATGCCATTTCACCTACATCCATTCCAAAAATGTCTTTATCCTACACTGGGAGAGAACACCAAAAATATTCCATTAGGTTAGCCACCCAATAAATGCTCCAAGTTCCTACCATTATCTCTCTAAATCCTATCAATGCCAAAAGGAGTGCTATGAGCTATGCAAAAAGATATTTGAAAAAAAAGGAAGGGGAGAAGAAAAGAAAAATGGACAAGAGTCCCAGTGCAATAATGGGTACGTAGATGCCCGACTCCCTGAGAAAAAGAAAAAGAAAAAAAGATAGCTCATAACCTCTAGGCAGTTTCCAATGTTTAACAGGAGAGATAAGCATTCAAGGAGCTGAGTAGAATTAGGTTTCACCATATATCCACCGTATCCATCCACCTATACATCTTGATTCAACTGTATGACTCGTTTCTCCGTGGATCCATTGTTTGACTTAACAACACATGCATTGCAAGTCTGCTCTTTCAGTTTTCTCCTTATCTATGAGCTCCACATAACCTTTAGTTATAGGATGAAAAGAAAGGCAACCATCATCACTGCCTTGGTGAGAACCCACAAATACCACATATATTGTGAGACTTGAGAGTGTCATACATGGGAAGCTCTGAGTTTTATTTGAAAACCTCTAAAAACTCCAGAATGATAGTTGAGCGAAGAGCTTGAGACATAGTGCTTGGGTAGGATCTTTCTGTCTATCAAGTACTCAAGGCCCAAGGAAGAGCTGATAAGCCCCATAGTCAAAGGTAACATGAGTAAGTTTGAAAGTCAGCTCGGTTATTGCTTAAGCGTGGAGGAGAATTTTTGTCTGAATACAGGTATACTTTTGAAGAGTTACTTTGAGGTTGTGATAATGCTCTAAGAATTACGAACATCTATATCTGTTTCTAAGTTTAGCTTTGCTAAGGGACTAGCAAAGGTTAAGCTTGGGGAACTTGTTGACGGTCACTAATGTCAATTATAACCCATCAATTATCATTAAACTTGACATGAAATGAACCACAGAGCATAGGTATAGGGTTTTGATCTAACGAGTTCCATGAGTTTTGGTGAATCTATGTTTCTACAGGTACATACTGGAAAAGCTATCGAAGTTGATCAATATGACAGTATAAAAGTATCTCAAATGATGGATTAGAATGCACCATTGTGACGGGCTCGTCGAGAGGATCAAAACAGACATATTATTTACCATATTTGGAGTCCCGGATGAAAAGATATCGCACCTGCAAGCGGCACCTACATAGGAAGGATCTAGAAGGTACCAAAAGACACCACGCCGAAGCGGAGGGGGAACGGCCACTAGGCCAGACCGGCCGGTCTGGGCCTAGACCGGCCGGTCTGGGCCCTGGCCCGTTCGCGGCCCGCTTCGCCCAGGTTGCTCCACCGCCTTAGGGTTTCAATCTTAGCCGTCCACCAAAGTCGGTTTGATCCAAGGGCTCACGTTCATCCCACCGGGCTATAAAAGGAGGGCAGGACCCCCCTGGGGGAGGCATCCCATGAAAACCCTAATTCATTATTCGTTGGGATCCATTTGAGAGGCGTCCCTTGAAAGGATCATACTTTCATGGAGATCAACACACTAGGGAGATTAGGGCTAGACTCTTCAATGTAATAGTATAGTAACTTAAGAGCTAGGGTTGAGAGGCTTCGTTCCGGATCTCGCCGTGGAGCTTTGGAGGTCTAGTATATCTTTGTATCTTATCTTTGCAACACTTATGCTTTAGTATATTTATCTTCTCTATTTACTTCTATGCCTTATTTGTATGGTTAGTGTAGTTCTTGCATCTTAGCATAGGATCTCCGCCTGTATTAGGTGCTCTAGTTATCATATGTGGCTAGAGTAGTAATCGATAGTGTAGACATGGTGTCTAGGCTATAGGTTACCTAAGGTTGCGCCCAATTCTTACGGTTAGTTGTGGTAGCCCATAGGGGTGACAGCTCTATGTGGCCTTTATATTCCACCACGTCGGGGTTGGTGTTTCGTAGGGCTTTTTGGCAGCCTTCCCCAACTACCTTCTTCCTAGTCTTATTCGAGAGTTGGAAAGGTACTTGCTGCCCCCCGGTGCTATGGTGTGTGCTATACTTACCCATGCATTAGTTACATTCTAGTGTCAACTAGAATAGAACCCGAGTAGTAGAGAAGTACATAGGAACCTTGAACTCTCCCTTAGTCCTCTCAAGTTAGCTAACTATATATTATAGGATTCTCCTCTGTGTGTGATATTATGCATAACTCTTATCATTTACCACTTACCCCTACTTAGGTCTAGTTGGTATACTAGTTAGTAGATACATGATGGTGAATTATCAATGTCTTTAGCCATTGTTTCCTAGTGGTAAAATATAAATGACAACCTGGTAATACTCTGGGTAAAATGCTACAATGGTATTTGATCTGTGCGCTTGCGGATACTATTTCTATATTCTAAATGGTGGCATGATTTAATACCACATCTCTTGGTGTTATTGCTGGGGATGACAACTTGGCGTTCTAGTAGCGATGCTATGCCCACAAGCATTTTTAGCGTCGTTGCTAGAGATAACATTAAGAGGTGTCAATAGATATATCAACATCAAGGAAGGTAAATGCATTAATATAGGATATCACTCAACTCCTATTCACCTAATGCATCATCACATAAGCATAAAAGTTATTTAAGCTTTATAAAACACAAGGAAGGGTTTAAATGCATCCGGGGCTTGCCTGGATTGACAAAGAACTTGGGCCCTGGCGTAGAACCAATAGGGTCGGAGCTCACTCCACCAAACTGCTCAGCTTCAACAATGATGGGGTCGGATCAACAGCAACTTCCTCGGACCCCTCAACTACACGAAGATAACATATGATCATGATGTGCAGTTAAAGTAACATGATTAAGCAACGGAGATGCATCAAGCTACACAACGTAAAACAACTCCTCCTCCTTAGTGGTGGTAACAGGGTCTTAACAAAGATCTGCATCAAGCCACCCCGATGGACTGCTATCGGGAGAGTGACAAAGATCTGCATACCACCCATCGAACTAACGACGACGGAGTTCTCTAGTAAGATCTGCATGCCTCCACTGCAAGGGTGATGGTCTTGCCAGTGAGAGCCTGCAAGACTTCCCTAACAAGACGCAACGACATCGGCCATTCTAACGCAAACAACCGACTAGTGCCGAGGGTCATTGGGGTCAATGACCAAGGGTCTTCACTCATTACCAAAATTACATAATCCTAAAGTGATTAAAACCACTAACTAGTTTTATTAACCATTTTTATAGTTATTAAACAAGATTAATTAATAAAGACTTATTTAAGAAATTAATTAAGCCTTTATTAATTAAGCTAGAAATTAAACCTTAATGAAACTTTATCCAAAGGAGCTACAAATTTTAGGGTAAGTAGGTTTTACCTAATTAAGCTTAACCCTAATTTTTCATGATTTTTGGAAACATACAAAAACAAAGAAAATCATGGAAAATCAGGATTGGCATTTAAAGTGGTATTTTTAGTTTCTAAAAACTATACTAAACACATGCACCCAATAATTTTATTAAATAGAGCATTATTTAGTGAGCACAGAACAATTTTTATTTTATTTTTACTAGCCCTCAATAATTAATTACAAAAATATGAAATCAGTGCTTGGAAAATCAAAAAGGAAAAAGAAAAACAAGTTTTTCTTCACTGGCTATAGTGCGGCCCAGTCGGCCTTTTGGCCCATCCCGGCCCGTGCGTGCGGCTCCGGCGGATCGACAGCGTAGCTCGCCGCCGGCGAGGTCGCGGGCGTCGGGAAGGTCACCAACGTGACCCCCGCGAACTAGCGAACCCCGCTGGGGAGCTAGGCGGTCAGGCTGGGGCACGGAGAGGGCACGGCGGCGGCAATGGCGGACAGCAGCGCACGGTGAACGGTGATCGAGCTCGTCGGAGCTTCTCCGACGACGTTGAGCACACCTACATGATCAGCAGCCCAACGCGGACACGACACGACCTAAACGCGACATGCCGCGACTCAAGGTGGATACAGCGGCGTGCATGGCATCGACGGCGCGGGGAGCTCGTCGGGGAGACGATGTTCCGGCTAAACGGCGGCGACTCAAGCACAACGAACACCTTGACAAGCACTAGAAGCTCACCGTGACTTCAAAACAAGGTAGAGGCGGCTGTGAAAGTTATCAGAGCAAGGTTGGCGGCGGTGGCTATGGTTACGGCGGCGTGAACCGACGCTCACGGCATCATTCCGGCTCGTCGGGAGTGCCTCTACACAAACGATCAAGCCGAGCAGAATCAGTAACCCAAGAGGAGGCTGGGACGATAGTTTTGGTGGCTGGCGATTCGTTGAACCGTCCTGATCAGCTCAGAGAGGTTGCAGCGGCGGCGGTGGTCGGAGGCGAAGGAGATGACGGCGCACGGCGGATTCTAGTGGCTTCAAGCCATGCTTGGGGCTTCGGCGAGTGCGCAGAGAGGTGGCGGAGCTGCAGGCAAGCTATTGGGGGTGCCAGTGGAACGTGGAGCAGGAATTTCATGGTGGAGCGGCGGCTGCCGGAGTCGAGCAGGGAGGAAAAGAACGCGGCGGCGACGACGACTCGATGCTTTATAGGGCGAGGCAATGCACGGCAAGGTAACAACGTAAGGCGGCGGTTCCGACACGTCAAGCAGGAGGTGGCAACGGTGAAGTTTCGTGGTGCGGCCGACGGCAATGGCGGCAAGCAGCTGCGTGGTGGCGCTGCGTCGCTGCTGGTACTGTACCATCGCCGAAGCCCGACTGAAACCGATTTTTGGACCGCGATATTCTCCCAATTCTTAGTGGTAGCTCAAGGTGGTCCAGTGGAAGGAATTGTAGAGCTACAAGTGCTCTACAAGTTTGCCAATATGATCAAGAACTGAATCAAGCTGGTTTGGGAGATATAGATCAAGGAACATAGGAAGAATGTCACTGAAACCAAGTTTCAGTTAACTGAAACTCCAATTCAGTTAAGCACCCCCTTGCTACTTTTGCAAAATTACTTTGAAATTTTGTATAAAAGTTGAAAATCTCCAGAAATAAAAGTTGTTTCAACTTTTCAAGCCCTACAACTTTCATTTAAGAAGTTTTCACTAAAACTGAATAGATTTTGAATTGCCTTGGAATTTTGAAAAGGGGATAAAAACCCTAGAAAATGGATTTCCAAATTATTCCAAATTTTGAATGGAAACTTGAAAAACTTTGAATACCAAAGTTGTTCTTCTCATCAAGATCTACAACTTTGCTTTTTGGACCAACCCCAAATTTTGAATAATTTGGAAACTATAGAAAAGGGGGTAGAAAAGGGCTTTGAAATTAGGGTTTGGAATTGAATTGCTGATTCAATCTTTGTGCAACTATTTTGGGCTGAGATTGTGAAGTTGAGACCCAACCAATAGTACATCTTGCAATTATAAAACTCATACCTTCAATTGGTACCATTGTTTGGCAAAGTTTATTTAGAAAATTAATTATAGTTAGCTCCTCAAAATTGAAAGTGATAATCTTCACCCACACTTAACCACTAGGGTTATGTGAAGGACAAAGACTCCAAATTCAAACTTTGATTCTTGATTTACCTCCAAGGGATTGTAAAACATGGTTAGCATTTAGGTGCTATGTTAGCCAAGCACTTGATCACACCAAGACTAGTTTTACTTGGAAATTTTATAACTCTATTTTTAGCATCTAGGTTTTACAAGAAAGGTGATAACACATGCTTAGCTATACTCAAGCAATCTAGAATAGTAAACTTATTGAATTGCTTCATGTCATGGTTATCTATTTCATGAATGCATTGCAATGCATATGATGACATGGCAGGTTTTAGTTGTAGTAACACCAGGGGTGTTACAAGACCTATAAAAATGCCAAATGTTTGCAAAACAGTCACATGTTTCAACACATAATTTGATATGTATACCACTAGCATGGCCCTTCTCATGTTAGGGGCTGGATCAAGTAGGACCCCTGAAGAAAGCAAAAGGAGGATTCGAATACATCTTCGTAGCAATTGATAAATTTACCAAATAGATTGAATACAGGCCACTAGTCAAATACAGTGCAGACAAAGCAATAGAATTCATACAAGAAATCATGCACAGATTTGGGATACCAAATCAAATAATTATAGATCTTGGCTCACCTTTTACAGCAAGAGAATTCCAAGAATGGGCTAGGGACTGTGCAATCAAAATAAATTTTGCATCAGTAGCCCATCCTTAAGCCAACGGTCAAGTTAAAAGAGCAAATGGTTTGATTCTGCAAGGATTAAAACTAAGACTATATGAAGACTTGAAAGATTATAGAGGAAAATGGATAGAAGAATTACCCAAAGTAGTTTGGGGACTAAGAACACAAATTAGTAGAGCAACAGGATATTCTCCTTTTTTTAGTATATGGATCAAAAGCAGTATTACCTGCAGACTTGATTTGGACAGCTCCAAGGATAGAACAATATGAAGAAGGAGAAGCTGAAGAAACAAGAAGACTTGAATTGATTCATTAGAAGTCAGAAACACTGCAATTTTACAGAATGCTAGATATTTACAAGGATTAAGAAGACATTATGATAGAAGTACACAAGCACGGTCATTCAAAGAAGGAGACTTGGTTTTAAAACTCATACAAAAGAAAGATGGAAAACACAAGCTATTGAGTCCTTGGGACGGACCATACAAAATCCAAAAAGTAACAGGTCCTAAAACATATGAGCTTACCACAATGGATGATGTACCACTGAAACATACATGGCATATAAGCCAACTAAGAAGATTATACACCTGAAGAAGAACAACAACTTAGAAGACGCCAATAAAAAATTTAGTTATAATAAACAACACCTTTTTGCCACTTTGTATGGCCTATTTATGAGGTTTATAGGTACAACCGAGCTAAGGCATGCAAGAAAACTCAGGCTCACTGCACTCAAGCCAATGTTCTATTTTAGAGGTTTTGTGGGTACAACTGAGTGAAGGAATGCGAGAAAACCCAGCTGTAATAAATAGCACCCTTTTTGTCACTTTGTATGGCCTATTTTAGAGATTTATGGGTACAACCGAGCTAAGGCATGCGAGAAAACTTAGGCTCAGTGCACTCAAGCCAGTGTTCTATTTGAGAGGTTTATGGGTACATCTGAAGCTAAGGCATGCGAGAAAATCTAGGCTCACTGCACTCAAGCCAGTGTTCTATTTAAGATGTTTATGGGTACAACCAAGCTAAGGCATGCGAGAAAACTCAGCTATGATACACAGCACTTTTTACTACGGGTTGTTGGTGTAACCTTGTTAAGGCATGCAGAAAACCTCCATCAATCATGGAAGACAACGGCAGAACAACTCTGCCATAACAAAAAGAAGACTTCAACACCTTTTACTATGGGTTGTTGGTGTAACCCCGCTAAGGCATGCAAAAAACCTCCATCAAATCATGGAAGACAACAAGCAGAATAACTCTGCCATGAGAAAAAGAAGGCTTCAACACTTTTTACTACGGGTTGTTGGTGTAACCCTGCTAAGGCATGCAGAAAACCTCCATCAATCATGGAAGACAACGGCAGAACAACTCAACCATGACAAAAAGAAGACTTCAACACCTTTTACTACGAGTTGTTGGTGTAACCTCGCTAAGGCATGCAAAAAACCTCCATCAAATCATGGAAGACAACAAGCAGAACAACTCTGCCATGACAAAAAGAAGGCTTCAACACTTTTTACTACATGTTGTTGGTGTAACCCTGCTAAGGCATGCAGAAAACCTCCATCAATCATGGAAGACAATGGCAGAACAACTCTGCCATGACAAAAAGAAGACTTCAACACCTTTTACTATGGGTTGTTGGTGTAACCTCGCTAAGGCATGCAAAAAACCTCCATCAAATCATGGAAGAAAACAAGCAGAACAACTCTGCCATGACAAAAAGAAGGCTTCAACACTTTTTACTACATGTTGTACCTTTTACTACGAGTTGTTGGTGTAACCCCGCTAAGGCATGCAAAAAACCACCATCAAACCATGGAAGACAACAAGCATAACAACTCTGCCATGACAAAAAGAAGACTCCAACACCTTTTTTACAACGGGTTGTTGATATAACCTTGCTAAAGCATACAAAAAGGCCTCCAACAAATAATTGAAGACAAAGGAAGAACAATCTTGTCACAATGTACGAAAGAAAAAGACTTCAACTATCACAAAACTATTAACGTAATAACAAGAACAAAGAACTCTATTTCGATAAGCGGAGCAAGGAAATTTATATCAATAAGAAGAAAGTCACAGACAATTCTACCTCGATGGACAGAAAGTTACAGTAAATGGAAAAATCTTTACCTCAATGGGCAAGAGATCATCAGAAAGAGACAATTCGTGGTGATTGGAAAGTCATCTCATTAACCAAAGGAAGGTATTTACAAAAAAGGGGAAAAATAAGAAAACCCTATTATAGACTACTCTATGAAATTCTAGAGAACAATGTCTCCTGGATCTACTTTATCAGCAATCCGACCTACAGCCGCCTCAAAGCTCTCTATGAGGTCATCCACAGAGTCTTGGTCGAAAGAAAGGGCAAAATTGAACATGCTCAAATCTGCGCCCGCTTCAACCTGGGCGGTTGCAAGAGCAATCCTTGCCCCTTGACGAACGCCATTGATCGCCACTTGATTAACCTGAGCAGGGATATTCCCCACCCAGGCCACCACAGTAGGACCCTGGGCATTGACATGGAGAGCAGCAGCATTCCAAGCCACCAGGAGCTCATTGAAGCTAGCGGTCGTCGCTACAAAAAACAAATCAACAACAACCAGTGAAGAAGACAAAAAAACAAAAAGTCAAACAAATAGAAAACAACTCTCACCAATGAGCTGTGAATCTAAATCCGCAAACTGCTGGTTAGCATGTCGCGCGCTCTCCTCAGCAGCTTCAAAGGGTAGCTTGAAGCCAAACAATATGCTGCTCAAGCAAACTAGTGCAGATAGTCTCATCCGTATAGCGTGCCCGAGCAGCATCTGCCTCCGCACGGAGCTCATCAACACCGGGGACCAAGGCGTCAACTCCCTCCACATCCTCCTCCTCCGCGGTGGCTTCTTCAAGATGAACCGGGGGCTCACCTTCTTGTCCCTCAGTAGCTTCCTTAGGAAGCACCGGGGGATCACTCTTTGTTTCCTCAGCTGCCTCCTCCAACTCCGGAGGAACAGCCACTAGAGCAGGTTGATCCACCTTCTCACTAATCGCCGAAGCCGCGGAAGAAGGGCCAGCACCATCCAGGCGATAACCACCAACATCAGCCTGTGCATGAGAAACCATGGCGCTACAAAAAGGAAAAAGAGTTAGAATAAGAACAGCAAAAACAAGATTCAAAAACAAGAAAGCTCACAAAGCTCATTTAATCGGCGGCGAAGAGGACGAGGATCAAGATCTTCGATCGTCGGGCACTTACCACGATCATCATTGCCAGCCATTGAGAAAACTTCTCTAAAAAAGATCAGAAAGAAGCAGCTACTAGACGCAGAGAGGAGAAAATAAACCCTGCAGAGTGATTCTTGGCGCAAGCAAGAGGTACGGCTTTATAGAAGGAAAACGGGAAGCCGAAGCGGTTCACATCCCACGACATGAAAATTAAGGGCACGATCCCCACGAAGCGCACATTAAGGGTAAAACTAGAAACGGCTAATCCCCATGACGTGTGAGTATTAAGGAAAAAGTGTTTGGTATTCCACATAAACATAGAGATACAAGTCTGCGTCAAAGAAGTCGCACAGATGAAGAAAACAACTCTACCGTGGAATACAAGTCTGCATCAAAAAGGTCACACAGATGAAGAAAATAACTCTACCGCGGAATACAAGTCTGCATCAAAAAAGGTCGCACAGATGAAGAAAACAACTCTACCGAAAATAAAAATCTGTATGAAAAGGCTCGCCTAGATAAAGAAACAACCCTATCATAGAATACAAGTCTGTGACAACAGGGTCATCCAGATGAAGAAAAACAACTCTACCACGAGATACAAGTCCGCGTCCAAAAGGTCACTGTTGACGGCCATTATTGTATGAAATCAACCGTCAACTAGCCATGAAAAGAATGCAGTTGTGATCACCAAAGTAGACATAGGGTTTACACTGACCAAATTCCAAGAGTTTTGGTGTTTCACTGTTTCTGCAGGCGTAAACTGGAAAAGGCGCAATCATAAGAGCTTATCGGAATAAGAAAACGGAAAACGAACCCCACGATAACACAGGAAGGTTCCAGAAGAGACAGGAAGGCACCGCGCCGAGCCGGGGGCCCGGAGGCCACCAGCCGCACGCCGGCGATCGGCCCCTAGACCGGCCGGGTCAGGGGGCTGGCCCCTGTTCAGCCCGGTTCGCCCTGGTTCGCTCCACCGCCTTTGAGGATCGATCCTAGCCGCCCGCCAATGTCGGTTTGATCCGATGGCTTACGATCATCGCCCAGGGCTATAAAAGGAGAGGCACCCCCCCATGGGAGGAGCACATTCATTCATTCCTCATTCGAAGTCCGATCATCAGTCAGAAACCCTAATCAGAGCTCCTTAGCTAGGGCCTAGATAGCTAGATTAGAACTAGAGGGAGGCAAGCGCAGGCTTGGATTTCGGAGCCATCAAGAGCTTGGATTTGGTATAGTTCTTACCTTCTCTCGCCTTTGTTCTCTTTCATTGTATAGTTATATGATTGCTACAATTGAATTGATGAATACTTGTTTACTTATATTCATAATTATCTTGTTCTTTGTCTATTATGGTTATATGCTTAGTATAGCTAGATTAACATTATACTTATCCATAGGTTCGTATAGCACTCATTTAATTGATCGTTGGGTGAGTGATAAATATTGTGTAAGCGTGGTGCTTATACGTTGTTTATCTGCGAATGCACCCTATAGGCCCGGTTTGGTAGATCGCGGGTGTGACATTCCTGTTGAGTCCTATATAATCCAAACCCTGGCGTGCTATGTTCTCAAACTTCCCTAGTATGCCCACTATGAATAAATATAATGCTAACCTTAGCCATGATTACTAGGTGTATTGCACTAACCATAATATACATTGACATGTAGCTAGGAATAACCCAGGAATATCTCTTGATGTTCTACTAGTAACCCTAATGATATAGCTAGGAGTCTTTATCTGTTTATGCTGATGATTATATACTTATCTTATCATTTATCTTGTGACTTACCCCTGCATTGAGTAGCGAGGACATGGTTATGCCTATCCATTACAACCTAGGTTATCACACTACCTTTACACGAGAGCCATGTAGACCTTCCTTTGGGAAAATATAAATGACAACCCGTAATACTCCGGGTAAAATGCTACAATGGTATTTGATCTGTGCGCTTGCGGATACTATTTCTATATTCTAAATGGTGGCATGATTTAATACCACACCCCTTGGTGTTATGCTGGGGATGACAACTTGGCATTCTAGTGGCGGTGCACTGCACAAGCATTTTTGGCACCGTTATTAGAGATAACATTAAGAGGTGTCAACAAGCATTTTTGGCACCGTTGCCGGGGAAGGCAGCGATAGACCTAACAAACTAATGAGATAGAGAAAACCATAGACCCCTACTCAATGCAGGCATACCCTTGTGTTTTCTATCTTTGTGAAATCTTATGCAGGGTAATGAATGAGTGGTTTTGATCTGCCAGATAACTACGTTGAAAATCCAGAGAAACTCTTTCGAAGAAGGAAATTCCAGCAAGTGAGGGATATCTTTGAATCTCCATCAAAGACACCCACTGCTGAGGTTCATTCTTTGGAGGAGCAAGCTCCTATCAGAGAAGAAAAAGAGCAACAAGAAGGCAACTTAGCACCAGTCTTTGAGGAAATGGCTGATAAGTCACTGCGCGAGTTCTCTGCTCCGAACACCAACAACATCCGCACTGGACCTAACGTAGAAGTTGGGGAGAATGGATTTGAGCTCAAGCCAGCTCTTATCACTATGGTGCAAGCCAACTTGTTCTGTGGAAAAGCACACGAAGATGCAAGTGCTCATCTCCAACACTTCCTGGAGATTTGCAGCACTTTCAAGCTGAAGGATGTACCAAAGGATACCGTTCTGCTACGTCTGTTCCCATTCTCACTATTGGGAAAGGCAAAGCAATGGTTCTACGCCAACAAAGACAATCATACAACTTGGGACAAGTGCTCCACAGCTTTTCTATCAAGGTTCTTTCCTATGGGTAAGACAAGTGCCCTAAGGGGGAAGATTTTAAGTTTTCAGCAACAACATGATGAGTCAGTCCCTAAGGCATGGGAACGCTTTCAAGACTACATATCAGAATGTCCTCATCATGGGATGGAGAATTGGCTCCTTATGCAAATTTTCTATCACGGACTTACCAACAGCACCCGTAACAATGTGGATGCTGCTGCTGGAGGTGCATTTATGTCACTGACCATACCACAAGCTACTGCTCTTATGGAAAAGATGGCTTCCAATCAAGATTGGAATGATGAGCGCCAAACCACCCGCAAGAGGAGTGGAGGAATGCACCAGCTCAAGGAGGTAGACATGCTGTCTGCCAAGATAGACCTACTCATAAAGAAACTGGAAGACAAGACGAGCCAGAGACAAGATGTCATGCGCATCAATGATTCATGCATGACTTGTGAAGTATGTGGCAATATGGGACACTCAGGCAATAGCTGCCATGAGACCCGTGAGGATGTGAACTTCATCAACAACAACAATAACAATTATCGTCCTCAAAATCAAGGATGGAATCAGCAAAGGCCCAACCACCAAGGTAATTTCCCAGGTAACTTTCAAGGCACCAATTACAATAACTATACTCAATTACCTTTGAGAGAAGTGATCTCCAATCAAAAATAAAATTGTGGAGACTTTATCTAGAAAGGTAGCATCCAATGATAAAATGTTAGAGAACATAAATATTAAAATGGATAGCTTTACCTCTGCTGTTAAGAACCAGCTTAGCTTTAATAAAATGATAGAACAACAATTAGCTCAGCTAGCGGCCGCTGTTCCACCGACCAACGAAGGTAAGATTCCAGGGCAACCTCTAGAGCCCGAGACCGTGAATCTGGTTGATGTGTATGCAGGTTACTATATTGAAGCATCATCAGGATGGAAGGATGAGTCCATGCCACCCAAGAGAGGAGATCCAGGGAGACCTGTGATCCCCATTGTTGACGGTCACTAATATCAATTATAACCCATCAATTATCATCAAACATGACATGAAAAGAACCACAGAGCATAGGTATAGGGTTTTGATCTAACGAGTTCCACGAGTTTTGATGAATCTATGTTTCTACAAGTACATACTGGAAAAGCTATCAAAGTTGACCAATATGATAGTATAAAAGTATCTCAAATGATGGACTAGAATGCACCATTGCGACGGGCTCGTCGAGACGATCGAAACGGACATATCATTTGCCATATTTGGAGTCCCGGATGAAAAGATATCGCACCTGGAAGTGGCACCTGCGCAGGAAGGATCTAGAAGACACTAGAAACCACACTGCGGAAGGTGGGGCCCACCTGTCATAGGGGGAGACCGGCCGATCCCACCCTCAGACCGGCCGGTCTGGCATTTTGGCCATTTTGGCCCAGCTTCGGCCTATGGGATCCACCGCCTTTGAGGAAGAATCTCAGCCGTCCGCCGATGTCGGTTTGATCCAAGGGCTGACGTTAATCGCTCGGGTCTATAAAAGGAGCCCCAGACCCCAGGGGGGAGGTATCCCCTAAAACCCTAATTCATTATTCGTTGGGATCCATTTGAGAGGCGTCCCTTGAAAGGATTATACTCTCATGGAGATCAACACACCAGGGAGATTAGGGCTAGACTCTTTAATGTAATAGTTGAGTAACTTGAGAGCTAGGGTTGAGAGGCTTCGTTCCGGATCTCGCCGTGGAGCCTTGGAGGTCTGGTATATGTTTGTATCTTATCTTTGCAACACTTATGCTTTAGTATATTTATCTTCTCTATTTACTTCTATGCCTTATTTGTATGGTTAGTGTAGTTATTGCATCTTAGCATAGGATCTCCGCCTGTATTAGGTGCTCTAGTTATTACGTGTAGCTAGAGTAGTAATCGATAGTGTAGACATGGTGTCTAGGCTATAGGTTACCTGAGGTTGCGCCCAATTCTTACGGTTAGTTGTGGTAGCCCATAGGGGTGACAGCTCTATGTGGCCTTCGTATTCCACCATGTCGGGATTGGTGTTTCGTAGGGCTTTTGGCAGCCTTCCCCAACTACCTTCTTCCCAGTCTTAGTCGAGAGTTGGAAAGGTACTGCTGCCCCGAAGTGCTATGGTGTGTGCTATACTTACCCATGCATTAGTTACATTCTAGTGTCAACTAGAATAGAACCTGAGTAGTAGAGAAGTACATAGGAACCTTGAACTCTCCCTTAGTCCTCTCAAGTTAGCTGACTATATATTATAGGATTCTCCTCTGTGTGTGATATTGTGCATAACTCTTATCATTTACCACTTACCCCCTTTAGGTCTAGTTGGTATACTAGTTAGTAGATACATGATGGTGAATTATTAATGTCTTTAGCCATTGTTTCCCAGTGGTAAAATATAAATGACAATCTGGTAATACTCTGGGTAAAATGCTACAATGGTATTTGATCTGTGCGCTTGCGGATACTATTTCTATATTCTAAATGGTGGCATGATTTAATACCACACCTCTTGGTGTTATTGCCGGGGATGACAACTTGGCATTCTAGTAGCGATGCTATGCCCACAAGCATTTTTAGCGCCGTTACTAGAGATAACATTAAGAGGTGTCAACAAGCATTTTTGGCGCCGTTGCCGGGGAAACAATTGGCGTAAAGATTTTGATATTGATCTTGATATCTGCTAATCTAGTTTGCCACTAGCGTTAGTAGGATTACCCCTGTATTTGTTGAGTTGTGGAATAAGCAGGAAATCAATTGTTCATCCTTCTGGTGAAGTTCCACACGAACAAGACAAGGGAGATATCGAAGAATCCAGGGTGCCTGAACATTCACGATCCATCAACAATGGAACCCTGCCATCTCACAGGTTCATATAAACATACACTACTCTAACCTTGTGTAGATTGGAGAAAAGATCATCGTCACAGAACTGAAATCTCATCATGTGTGACGAACAAAGATGCTACACTACTCACAGAGTCCATTGTGTGCCATGGTAAGTATGATCAAGAAAGGTGAGAAAGTCTTGTTCATAGTCTTTAAATTTGATGAGTAGTTATCCTGTTGCATTCTACTGCATGTTTACTTTGAATAATCCATGCATTTACTCCATCTCATATCACATGCACAGCATGTTTAGTTCCATGCGCACATGCATATCACTTGCACCTCTGCATAAAAATAAAAAAATATTCTCACCATACATGGTCATGGTTTCATCTCTATTTAAGTAAATCACTATGTGCTCTCATGCTTTCTTTGTTTGCTATAGTGTGCTTTGGTTTGGAAGTACTTGATCATACTTCCATAGGCTTTTAAATTAAGCATGGTGCTTAAGTTAAATAGCCTACTTTAGTCAAATTAGACATAGAGTCTGGTTTGATTATTGAACTAAAAAACTACTTGTGAAGACATTAGTTATCTTTGTTGGACTAACCCCTGCAGGAACCTTTCAAATTCAATACAGGTAAGTGAAGAGATAAACTCACACTAGAGATGAATCAAGGTTGGCAATAACTATGTGCAAAGAAGACACAGCTCATCCTTCAGAGAAGAATTGTAAGTATCAATGTTTTACCTGATCATTTGCTACAAGTTGCCTTTACCTTGAACCATGCAAGAATGTAGTAAACAAATACAAAACATGATAAACAAAATCTATGCTAGAGTTATCCTAGAACCATCTTCTGATTAGCATAGATGAAACTCACATAAAATCTGGACCATCACCCATATTCCAAATTTTGTTACAATCCTTTGGGTATGTGTCCGCTAACATGTTGCAGGAAAGAAAGAATAAATATCTATTCATGGTTTGAAACAAAAAAAAAGAGAGAACAAGTGTAGAGAAAGGACCAAGATAGAAAGAAATCAATGTGAGAGCACTTCAGCACTTTCTACACTTCACCATGATAGAGGATCAATCACCCTGCAAGAAAAAAGGGACCTTCAGTTCCACCAGCTCAAGTATGTTTGGATACAAGCCAAAGGAACATAAAGCAAGTTGTGGTTGGTTAAGGAACATGATGTGGATCATTGACATAGAACTGGAGTGACCCTTACTCGATGTCTTCAAGTGAGGATGGCAATGACAAGCAAGATACAACTTTTCCTATATAGGCCAAACTAATGCCTGCTCTCATCATCATCTTTGAAGACACTCGAATGCAGACAACAAATACCAGGATGACGAGATCCTACTACATCGTAGTGTGCATCCCTATATCAATAAATAACAGTCATCAATGGTGGAATGTTGATGGTGTCTCTCAAGTTTGTAAATAATCATAGACATAGGATGACACCCACAATGTTGTTGGAGATGAAGCTCTCATGCAAGTACAGATGCAGTTCCCTCCTCAATCATCAAGATGGCTGGTGCATCATCAAAGAAGAACAAACTTTCCACCCACCATTAGAAGACAAAAAAATTAAAGAGGAACTCAAGATTGAAGCTCCAATGGATATCAACTCATCAACCCAAAATTAGTGAAGATCAAGAAAGGTTGATAGAAGAAAGTGCAACCGTATGCGTTCTCATCTCCTGGATCAGATGGTGCAAAATGGGTCAAGGTGAATATTGTCAACGAAGAGCCTCGATCAACGAAACACTAAAGGAATCAACCTCAAAAGAACAAGATGGATGAACAAGGAGGATGAACCTATCCAACCAATATCAAATCCAAGATCCTAATAAGTTTGGCACGAGAAAGTATAATCATCCAGTCCTTCATCTCCATCATCAAACGAGGCACTCATCCAAGAAACCTACAAAGGAGAAATCTGGTTCGGTAGACTTAAAACCACCGAACCCTCGCCGAAAGGTAAGTCGGTAGTTATCCATATTTACTTCCTTGCATTGCATCAATTATTGTTTAGCATGTTTACTCTTCTGCACTAGCACTGCATTAAAAAAAAGGGAAAAAAATACATCCATTTTGCATCTAAAAACTCAAAGCCCCATGTGACATCCCTATAGTGCAAACTAAAGGAGTGTTCACTGTGGTGGCCTAAAAATAAAATAAAAAGTAGCATGCATATTTTCTTTCTGTTCGATAAAAAAATCCAAAAATAATTATTAAGCATCTTGCGGCACTGTATGAATGTAAAAACCTCTCACAACAACCAGTCCACGAAATGGCTAACCACTAACTGTTTATCCTAATCCGTTCCATGAGTTTTGGTGTTTTGTGAGATATTTGTTGCAGGATGACTCTAAGAGCTAGTCCACCTAGGAACCATCATCTACATCACTCGAAGTATACCTTCCCTACACACTGCTAATCACTGTGTGGAGGAAGCAACTTCTTGTTGGACGAGATTGAGGTTTTCGGCTACACTTGCTCTTACAAGCATGAGCTCCACCGAGAGGACTGCTCAGCTTCAATGCTCAACCACGACAACAACCAGCTTGGGGGATGTACCTAGGTAAGTGTACCTACGCGATTATCGAGTCAGTTATAAAAAATAAAAAATACTAAAAATATATGGGCACATGAAGGTCCATGCTTTTTAGAGTCTTCTGAGTTATAGTATGAGTCTTAAAAAATGAAAAACCAAATAAAAATGTCTGTCTGTCTAGATAGAGTCAATAAAAAGGAAGCTCTCAAGATGATCTAAAATGATGATAAGCTGCTCTGTTACAACATCTCTGAAATACCTAGAGTTTAGACAAAAGTTGTCCCAAGTTTTAGCTCCAACTATTTTGACATGAGAATTTGCTCTGAGCCTGAAACTTGTGGGTCGCATATGCTTGAACTAAGTCTAGGTACTTGATTGATAAGATTGAGAAAGTCTAAGTTGCTATCTATCTTGTTCTAAGTGACACTAGAGTTCTGGAGATTTATCTTTTGAAAAATACAAAAATATAATGAGTTCCTATATGACAAAGCTTACATTCCCACCAGAGCCAAACATGATGAGATAGGCTAGTTAAACTTCCACATATATGCTGCTTGTCATGCATTGAGTTTTGTCAACCATTGTGACCCTAGTGAGAAAATTGTCATGCTCTTGAATCAAGATCCACCTCCACATGAACTACTCTACACTAGAGTAGGCGCAACAACATGCCATTCCACCTATATCCATTCCAAAAATGTTTTTCTCCAACCAAAAATATTCTATTAGGATAGCCACCCCATAAATGCTCCAGTTCCTATTGCTATCTCTCCAAATCCCTAAGTGCCAAAAGGAGTGTTATGAGCTATGCAAAAAGATAATTGAAAAAAAAAGAGAGAGAGAAGGGAGAAGAAAAGAAAAACAACGGACAAGTGTCCAAATGCTGAAAACAGTGGGTGCATAGATACCCAACTCCCTGAGAAAAAAAAAGAGAGAAAAAGATAGCTTATAACCTCTGGCTAGTGTTTAAGTCCAAAAGAGAGATAAGCATTTAAGGAGCTGAGTAGAATTAGGTTCCACCATATATCCACCATATCCATCCATTTATACATCTTGATTCGACTGCATGACTCGTTTCTCCATGGATCCATTGTTTGACTCTACAACACATGCATTGCAAGTTTGCTCTTCCAAGTTTTCTCCTTACCTATGAGCTCCACATAAGCCTTAGTTACAGGATGAAAAGAAAGGCAACCATCATCACTTGTCTTGGTGAGAATCCACAAATACCACACATATTAAGAGACTTGAGAGTGTCATACATGGGAAGCTCTGAGTTTTATTTGAAATCCTCTAAAACCTCCAGAATGATAGTTGAGCGAAGAGCTTAAGACATAGTGCTTGGGTGGATCTTTCTGTCTGTCAAGTACTCAAGACCCAAGAAAGAGCTGATAAGCCCCATAGTCAAAGGTAATATGAGTAAGTTTAAAAGTCAGCTCAGTTATTGCTTAAGCTTGGAGGAGAATTTTTGTCTGAATGCAGGTATACTTTTGAGGAGTTTCTTCAAGGTTGCGATAATGCTCTAAGAATTATGAATATCTATATCTGTTTCTAAGTTTAGCTTTGCTAAGGGACTAGCAAAGGTTAAGCTTGGGGGAACTTGTTGACGGTCACTAATATCAATTATAACCCATCAATTATCATCAAACATGACATGAAAAGAACCACAGAGCATAGGTATAGGGTTTTGATCTAACGAGTTCCACGAGTTTTGGTGAATCTATGTTTCTATAGGTACATACTGGAAAAGCTATCAAAGTTGACCAATATGATAGTATAAAAGTATCTCAAATGATGGATTAGAATGCACCATTGTGACGGGCTCATCGAGACGATCGAAATGGACATATCATTTGCCATATTTGGAGTCCCGGATGAAAAGATATCGCACCTGGAAGCGGCACCTGCGCAGGAAGGATCTAGAAGACACCGAAAAACCACCCCCTCAATGGAAGGTGGGGCCCACCTATCATAGGGGGAGACCGGCCGGTCCCACCCTCAGACCAGCCGGTCTGGCATTTTGGCCATTTTGGCCCAGCTTCGGCCTATGGGATCCACCGCCTTTGAGGAAGAATCTCAGCCGCCCGCCAATGTCGGTTTGATCCAAGGGCTGACGTTAATCGCTCGGGTCTATAAAAGGAGCCCCAGACCCTGGGGGGGAGGTATCCCCTAAAACCCTATTTTATTATTCGTTGGGATCCATTTGAGAGGCGTCCCTTGAAAGGATTATACTCTCATGGAGATCAACACACCAGGGAGATTAGGGCTAGACTCTTCAATGTAATAGTTGAGTAACTTGAGAGCTAGGGTTGAGAGGCTTCGTTCTGGATCTCGCCGTGGAGCCTTGGTGGTCTGGTATATCTTTGTATCTTATCTTTGCAACACTTATGCTTTAGTATATTTATCTTCTCTATTTACTTCTATGCCTTATTTGTATGGTTAGTGTAGTTATTGCATCTTAGCATAGGATCTCCGCCTGTATTAGTGCTCTAGTTATTACGTGTAGCTAGAGTAGTAATCGATAGTGTAGACATGGTGTCTAGGCTATAGGTTACCTGAGGTTGCGTCCAATTCTTACGGTTAGTTGTGGCAGCCCATAGGGGTGACAACTCTATGTGGCCTTCGTATTCCACCACGTCGGGATTGGTGTTTCGTAGGGCTTTTGGCAGCCTTCCCCAACTACCTTCTTCCCAGTCTTAGTCGAGAGTTGGAAAGGTACTGCTGCCCCGAAGTGCTATGGTGTGTGCTATACTTACCCATGCATTAGTTACATTCTAGTGTCAACTAGAATAGAACCTGAGTAGTAGAGAAGTACATAGGAACCTTGAACTCTCCCTTAGTCCTCTCAAGTTAGTGACCATATATTATAGGATTCTCCTCTGGGTGTGATATTGTGCATAACTCTTATCATTTACCACTTATCCCCTGCTTAGGTCTAGTTGGTATACTAGTTAGTAGATACATGATGGTGAATTATCAATGTCTTTAGCCATTGTTTCCCGTGGTAAAATATAAATGACAACCCGGTAATACTGCAAAAATGCTATAATGGTATTTGATCTGTGCGCTTGCGGATACTATTTCTATATTCTAAATGGTGGCATGATTTAATACCACACCTCTTGGTGTTATTGCCGGGGATGACAACTTAGCATTCTAGTAGCGATGCTATGCCCACAAGCATTTTTAGCGCCGTTACTAGAGATAACATTAAGAGGTGTCAACACCCATCTCTATTGGGCAGCATGACTTCCCAAAAGTTGTCTGTGATCTAGGCGCCAGTGTCGACATCATGCCTAAGGTAATCTTTGATCAAGTCTTTCCATGGGCATCCTTGTTGTACACGAATATGTGTTTGCAGCTTGCAGACCAGACGGTTAAGCACCCTAAAGGAATCTTAGATGACGTGTGCATACGAATCGGGAGATCATATGTCCCTGTAGACTTTGTAGTCCTGGATACCGGCAGAGATCCTAAGAGTCCAATCATTCTTGGCCGACCATTTCTGAGTACTGCAAAGGCTATCATCTACACGGACAATGCAAAGATTTGTTTCACCATCAAGGACAATAAAGAGAAGTTCAGTTTCAAGAACAAGACCCTTGAAGCTCCTATAGACCCAAGAGGAGCTTACTTCCCAGTCAAGCCAACAACTGAAGAAGCCAAGACAAAGAATCCAAATGGGAAGAGAAAGAATAAGAATAGGAGGCAAGTGAGAAAGCAAGTTCAAGTAGTCAAGGCTGTCGAGTACAAGCATGACCAACTCTTAGCTTCACCATTCCTAGCCAAGAGAGAGGATCCAGGCATGCCGACCATTGATTGCACCATTGGACAATGCTCATTTTACAATGATTTCTACGACACCGGATCAGTTGTTAACATCATGTCTAAAAAGGTATATGACTTACTATTCGATACACCTCTGTACTCTACCTATATGCAGCTGCAGCTAGTGGACAACACAACGAGATTCCTAGAGAGAGTAGCAAGAGACATCATGGTCAAAATCCACACTCAATACGTCCCGACCGACTTCATGATACTGGACATGGGAGAAGAAGACGAGACGCCCATCATACTTGGAAGGCCGTTCCTCAGCACCACCAACGCTATCATCTATAATGGATCAGGCCAAGTCCACTTCCAATTCCCAGGAGAGAAGGTACGCTGTTATTTTAAAGATTATAACTCTCCCGGATTAGCGACTTTTACCCCGTCCCAAGAGGAGACGTCGGCCGGAGGAATCGCTCTCAAAAGAGCAATGTTGAGGAGGAGGAAATCAAAGAAGAATCTAAAAAGCAACAACCTACGAAGGTATAGAAAGAAAAGGTAACCTCCTCAACTGAGTCATTATCACCAGGAGGTCCAACGTCAGGGTCCCCATCCCCGAGATCCGATGAAGCACCCCAGGAGTGACGACGACGAGAAGTCTTGTCCGGAGGACTCTAAACTTCGAACCCTTGCCATAAGGTAACAATGGTAGTTATCTATTCACTTTCTTGCACTTTTAATTCATAGTTAGTCTCTATCATCTTTATAGAAAATCACAAAAACATTTGGAAAACCTCAAAGCCCCATGTGACATACCTACAGTGCAAGCTAAAGGTGTGATCACCGTGGAGGCCTAAAAATAAAATAAAAATTAGCATGCATATTTTCTTTCTGTTTGAAAAAAAAGAGAAGAAAAAAAATCTAAAAATAATCATTGAGCATCTTGCTGCATTACATGCATTGTAACAACCTTTGAAAACCTCTCACAACAACCAACCCACGAATGGCTAACCACTAATTGTTTATCCTAATCCGTTCCACGAGATTTGGTGTTTTGTGAGATGTTTGCTGCAGGATGACTCTAAGAGCTATTCCACCTAGGAATCATCATCATCATCACTCGAAGTACACCTTTCTGTACACAACTAACCACTGTGTGAAGGAAGCAACTTCTTGTTGGATGAGACGAAGGTTCCCAGCTACACCAGCTCTTGCAAGCATGAGCTCCATCGAGAGGACTGCTCAGCTTCAATGCTCAGCCACGAAAATAACTAGCTTGGGGGAAGGCATCCCCTAGGTACCTAGGTAAGTATACCTACGCGACTATCGAGTCAGTCATAAAAAAAAATACCAAAAATATGTGAGCACATGAAGGTTCACTATAGTATCTAAGAAAACCTAAAAATACCAAAAATATGTGGGCACATGAAGGTCCATGTTTTATTAGAGTCTTTTCAAGTTTTATAGTTTGAGTCTTTAAAAAATGAAAAACTAAATAAAAATATTTGTCTGTCTAGAGTCAATAAAAAGGAAGCTCTTGAATGAATTGAATGATGATAAGCTACTCTATTACAACACCTCTGAAATGCCTAGAGTTTAGACAAAAGTTTTCCCAAGTTTAGCCCCAATTGTTTTGACATGAGAATTTGCTCTGAGCCTAAAACTTGTGGGTTGCATACGCTTGAACTAAGTCTAGGTACCTGATTGATAAGATTGAGAAGTCTAAGCTGCTATCTATCTTGTTCTAAGTGACACTAGAGTTCTAGAGATTTATCTTTTGAAAAATGCAAAAACATGATGAGTTCCTATATGACAAAGCTTACATTCCCACCAAAGCCAAACATGATGAGATAGGCTAGTTAAACTTCCACATATATGTTGCTTGTCTTGCATTGAGTTCTGTCAACCTTTGTGACCCTGGTGAAAGATTTGTCATGCTCTTGAATCAAGGTCCACCTTCATATGCACTACTCTACATTGGAGTAGGCGCAACAACATGCTATTCCACCTACATCCATTCCAAAATGTTTTTCTCCTACACTGGGAGAGAACACCAAAAAAATATTCTATTAGGTTAGCCACCCAATAAATGCTCCATGTTCCTGTTGATTCTCTCCAAAATCCATCAATGCCAAAAGGAGTGCTATGAGCTATGCAAAAATATATTTGAAAAAAAAAAGAAGAAAAAAGAGAGAAAAAAAGGGAGAAGAAAAGAAAGATGGACAAGTGTCCCAAAGCAATAATGGGTACGTAGATCCCCAACTCCCTGAGAAAGAGAAAAGATAGCTCATAACCTCTAGTCAGTTCCCAGTGTTCAAAAGGAGAGAGAAGCATTTAAGGAGCTAAGTAGAAATAGATATCCACCATATCCATCCACCCATACATCTTTGATTTGACTGCATGACTCGTTTCTCCTTGGATCCATTGTTTGGCTTAACAACATATGCATTGTAAGTTTGCTCTTTCAGTTTCTCCTTACCTATGAGCTCCACATAAGCTTTAGTTATAGGATGAAAAGAAAGGCAACCATCATCACTGCCTTGGTGAGAATCCATAAATACCACATATATTGAGAGACTTGAGAGTGTCATACATGGAAAGCTCTGAGTTTTATTTGAAAATCTCTAAAAAACTCTAGAATGATAGTTGATCGAAGAGCTTGAGACATAGTGCTTAGATGGGATCTTTTTGTCTGTCAAGTGCTCAAGACCCAAGGAAGAGCTAATAAGCCCCACAGTCAAAGGTAATATGGGTAAGTTTGAAAGTCACTCAATTATTGCATAACTTGGAGGAGAATTTCTGTCTGGCTGCAGGTATACTTTTAGAGAGTTGCTCTGAGATGGCTACAATGCTTAAACATATACATATATTCAATAACTTTTCTAAGTTTTCTTTGCTAAGGGACTAGCAAAGGTTAAGCTTGGGGGAGTTGTTGACGGCCATTATTGTATGAAATCAACCGTCAACTAGCCATGAAAAGAATGCAGTTGTGATCACCAAAGTAGACATAGGGTTTACACTGGACCGAATTCCATGAGTTTTGGTGTTTCACTATTTTCTGCAGCGTAAACGGAAAAAGCGCAATCACAAGAGCTTATCGAAATAAGAAAACGGAAAATGAACCCCATGGCAACACAGAAGGTTCCGAAGAGACGAGGAAGGCACCACGCCGAGCCGGGGGCCCGGAGGCCACCAGGCCGACCGGCCGGTTCGCCCCTTGACCGGCGGTGCAGGGCTAGCCCCGGTTCAGCCCCGGTTCGCCTGGTTCACTACACCGCCTTTGAGGATCGATCCTAGCCGCCCGCCAATATCGGTTTGATCCGATGGCTCACGATCATCGCCTAGGGCTATAAAAGGAGAGGCACCCCCCATGGGAGGAGCACATTCATTCATTCCTCATTCGAAGTCCGATCATCAGCCAGAAACCCTAATCGAGCTCCTTAGCTAGGGCCTAGATAGCTAGATTAGAACTAGAGGGAGACAAAGCGTAGGCTTGGATTCCTGGAGCCATCAAGAGCTTGGATTTGGTATAGTTCTTACCTCCTCTCGCCTTTGTTCTCTTTCATTGTATAGTTATATGATTGCTACAATTGAATTGATGAATACTTGTTTACTTATATTCATAGTTATCTTGTTCTTTGTCTATTATGGTTATATGCTTAGTATAGCTAGATTAACATTATACTTATCCATAGGTTCGTATAGCACTCATCTAATTGATCGTTGGGTGAGTGATAAATATTGTGTAAGCGTGGTGCTTATACGTTGTTTATCTCTGAATGCACCCTATAGGCCCGGTTTGGTAGATCGCGGGTGTGACATTCTGTTGAGTCCTATATAATCCAAACCCCCGCCTATAGACATAGTAGGGCTTTTTGTGCGCTATGTTCTCAAACTTCCCTAGTATGCCCACTATGAAATAAATATAATGCTAACCTTAGCCATGATTACTAGGTGTATTGCACTAACCATAATATACATTGACATGTAGCTAGGAATAACCCAGAATATCTCTTGATGTTCTACTAGCAACCCTAATGATATAGCTAGGAGTCTCTATCTGTTTATGCTTTGATGATTATATACTTATCTTATCATTTATCTTGTGACTTACCCCCTGCATTGAGTAGCGAGGACATGGTTATGCCTATCCATTATAACCTAGGTTATCACGCTACCTTTACACGAGAGCCATGTAGACCTTCCTTTGGGAAAATATAAATGACAACCTGTAATACTCCGGGTAAAATGCTACAATAGTATTTGATCTGTGCGCTTGCGGATACTATTTCTATATTCTAAATGGTGGCATATTTTAATACCACACCCCTTGGTGTTATGCTGGGGATGACAACTTGGCATTCTAGTGGCGGTGCACTGCACAAGCATTTTTGGCGCCGTTATTAGAGATAACATTAAGAGGTGTCAACAGTCACCCAAATAACGAAGAAAACTATACCGCAAGATACAAGTCCACATCAAAGATGTTCTCTAAATAAAGAAGTAACTTCGATGCAAGGATGAGAAAAAGAAACAACCTATTTTTAGGAACAGAATTAATTCAAAGGAGGAAGAAATAAATACATTATCATTACAAGAAACATTGTCCAAGAATCAAATCCTCACGCGGGAGGAGCAAGAGGGGCTCATCCCCAAGTTCTATACGATCAACTAGTTTGTTTACAAGATCAGCCAGCTCAGCTTCCATAGAACTCACTTCTGCTTGATGTTCTTCAGAAGGATTCTCATCTGCTAACCTGTCCAAAGGAGCTAAAGGAGAAATAACTCAGAATTGCCCCAAAAGGTTACTCACGCAAGTGCGAAGAGTACCTTTTAAGAAGCCATAAAACCGAGAAGGGATTTGAGGAGCAAAGGTTTCAAAATTTACTTGCTCATCACCCTCAGGACCTATAAAAGAAAAAATATAGCCAAAGGAAGCCCAGAGTGCTTGAAAACGGGCATGGGCCGCAGCAAGCTGATCCTTCAAGGATTGAATAGTGGTAATCACCTAAAAAATATCTCGGTCAGCATCCTTCTGCATCTATCTGGCTACAAGCTGATCAGCAACCTGTCGGTGATAAGAATCAAGAAGACTCCTTACCTTTTGGGCCTTGTTGGCATTTCTAACGTCACTGCAATAAATCTTAATTTCCTATTCCAAGCAATGACGCTAAAAATATTGGTATTAATTAACTTGCCTTTAGCAACTAGCCACTAGCCTATTTACCCTTACTCCTAACTGTGAAACTAGGTTGTCATCCCCAATTATAAAGCTAGGAATAAACTCTGGTACTAAATGTTATCATTTTATGTGACTAGGCAGAAATAAATAAAGATGAATATAAACTAAGAATGATTCTACAAGCGGATAGATAATTATACCATTGTAGTATTTTACCTAGAGTATTACCAGGTTGTCATTTATATTCTACCACTGGGAAGGCATTGCTAAGAAGCTACTCTATAGTATTGATAACACTTATATATGCAGTGAATAAGAGATGTAGCCAATGTCAACTCTCCTCAACAACAGAAAAGTGTCACAAGATAAATAATAGATAAATGATAAATATGATAATAAGCCATTGATCAGTCATCTTCTAATGATACAAATTCACTCATACCAATTCTAGACATGTTAACATCGTCTAATCATTTAATAGAGAAATAACTCCTAAGTATTCAAGCTACAGTCAAGGCTACTTCATTTAGTGCAAGTATGTCTAACAATCATTGCTAAGTTATACTACTATAGTTCCCTAACATATCAGAGCAATGTACAGAAAAAGATGAGTACAGAAACCTCATGTATATAAATAAAATCTTAACCTGACAATCCCACTCTACCAATCCACCGTACGGAGGAAGGCCTACAAAGGACTCAATGGGTCTGTCACACCCACGATCTACCTCACTACCCGGCACGATTGGGGATACTCACAGATAAGTAATGCATCTAGGCACCATGCCTACACACAACCTACCACTCACCAACCGATCGAATTGATGAGCGCTATACGAACCAATGTATGAGTATAATAGCAAACTAACTATACTAGACATATTAAAGTAGACAATGAACAATGCAATCAAGAACATAATAATGAAGAACAATGTTGCTAGTAATAATCGTACAAACACAGATATTACAATAAGAAAGAAAAGCTTAAGAACTATACCACTCTTATTCTCTTCTTAACAACGCGGGAATCCAAGATCGATGAAGAACTTGACTTCCTCTACTCTAGATCTAACTGGGCTAAACTATGAACTAGAAGGCTATGAGGAACTAGAACTTAAAAAAAGCTCTAGATGACTTGATCACCAAATGACTCGAGTTGGAATGAATTGAATGAATTAGGGTTTTCTGGGGGGTCTGGCCCTGCTTATATAGCCCGGTGGGATGCACGACAGCCATTTGATCAAACCGACTTTACGTAGGGCTGAGATTGATCCTCAAAGACGGTGGAGGAACATTCCAGAAGATGGGAGGTGGACCCCACAGGGGGGTGCCGACCGGCCTAGTCAGTGGAGCCGATCGGCCCCACCTGGCGGCGGCCCCACCTCCCCTTCGCTCTAGTGTCTTCTGGATCCTTCTAGAGTAGTTTGGCGTATTCCTGAGTTGTGGATAATTCCGTGGTGTAGATTTGTAGTTATGCCCCTTTTTCGGTGTTTTTTGAATTAGACCCTGAAAACTGAAAAATCACCAAAACTCGTGGAAATTGTTAGATAAAACCCTAGCCTTCTAGATATTGATGTATATTTCATGCCTTTGGATATATAAAATGTCGACGCTATCCACCGTCAACAATTCCCCAAAGCTTATCTTTTGCTAGTCCCTTAGCAAAACCTAGAGTTGGATCAGGAGTTGCTACAATGTTTTATTCTAACAAATACACATGCTCTCAAACAAAAATTTTCCTCTAGATTAAACAAAACTGCTCTAACTTTCAAACTCATCCATATTACCTTTAACTATGGAGCTTTTAACCTTCACGTGGGTCTTGAGTAATTGAAAGACAGAACAATCAAGTCAAACACTATGTCTCAAATTCTTCACTCAACTAATATTCCAGAGTTTTGCAAGTTTTTGCAATAAAATTCAAAGCTTAATTGTATGACACCCTCAATCTCTCAAAGTATGTGGTATTTATGGATCTCACTGAGGCATCAATGTTGTTATGCCTTCCTAATTCTAAGGATTATAGTGGAGTTTATAGGAGTGGCATTGAGCAAGGATAAGCATATTTGTAATTCATATATTGTAAAGTCAAAAAATGGATCTATAGAGAATCGAGTCATACAATCAAACCAAGATGTGCATGTGTATGAAGTATGGTGGATAGGTATATATGTGGTGGCTAAACCTAATTCTACTTTTTAGCTCTTCAAAATAAATTTCTCTTCTTCCTTAGACTTTCAGAACTTCTCAGGAAAACATGGGCTATCTTTATTCTTTTTTTTCATTGGGAGGCGGGCATCTAAATACCCATTGTTTTAATGCTGGGACACTTGTCCATCTTTTACTCCCTTTTATATTTCCAATATTTTTGCATAGCCACATGCATCCTTAGATACAATAATTGATTAAAAAGATAACAATAAAGAACTTAGGGCAAATAAACAAAGGTTGTCCTATGGGTTTATAGATATTTTGGGTATTCTTTCCCAATGTAGGAGAAAAATATTTTGAGGTGGATGTGGATAAAAATGGATAATGACTGCGCTTACTCTCAGGGTAAGAGTAATGCATATATGGATGGAGTGTGTGATCTTAATTTTAAAAGCATGACAAGACTCTCTTAAGTATACATAAAGGTTGACTGAATTCAATGAAAAACAAGTAGCATAAATGAGCAAAGATTTCCTATTCTAAGTATATATCATATGTGGCTTTGGTAGGAATTCAACTTTGTCATACAAGAGCTCATCATGTAAAGTTTTGAATTTTTAAAAGATAAATCTCCAGAATTTAGCATCGTTAGGAATAAGATAAATAGCAGCTCAGACTCTCTTATATCATATCCGTCAATCATCTAGACTTAGTTCAAGCATATTACTCCACAAGTTTCAGGTTCAGAGTAAATTCTTATATTAAAGCAATCATGTCCAAAACTTTAGGAGAACTCAAGGTTGAAAACTAGGTACTTGAAAGACTTCCAAAGAGCAACTATTCATCGTCTTCAAGATAAAATTTCTAGTTCATAGTTGATTCTAGACACACTCTAATTAACTAAGACTAACTAAAACTCCTTTTTATTAATTTTTAGATTTTTATTTAAAGACTCTCATAAAAGGACTTAACAGACATGGACCTTCATGTGTCCATATATTTTTGGTATTTTATAACTATAATATAGACTCAATAAATCGCATAAGTATAGTTACCTGATAACTAGGGGATGCTTCTCCCCCAAGCTAGATGTTTGTCATATTTCGCTTGAAGATCTTTAGAGTAAACTTAGCAGTGGCGACTTACTGAACGGTCTTACTCTTTAATTGTATAGTCCTGCAAATGTATACTCCAACAAGAAATCAAAACTCAAGGCTCGAATATAATAATGGGTTAGCGGTCAGCCAAATGAGTAATTGATTATCTTTATGAGCAGATATAAGTGTGCAGCAAGATTCTTATCTTTTTGTACTTTTCTATTTATAATGCAAAGGAATGAAAATTTATTTTTGTGCTGCCATAGTGAATATTCTTACGGGGTAAACCATAAGACTAATACTTTGGAGCTTTTTACAGTTTTATAATAGAGCTGTAAGGAATTTTTATTTTCTTTTTAAATATGCAAAAGAGTAAATATATTAAAGTAATTGGATAACTACCATTGTTACCTTATGGCAAGGGTGCGGAATTTAAAGTCTACCGACAGGACTAGGTTGGAAAGAGTACTTACTCGTAGGATTCGTTGTCTGAGGAAACCTCAGACAATTCTCCATCTTGCCATGATGTCTCTTTATTCTCTTTCAACCATCTTTGATTTTGTTCTTATATTTCTCTTGCTTCTTGCTCGGCAATTTTCTTCATTCTCTCAGCTTCTTTGTCCCACTCGCTCCAGCGAGGTTCTGTTTCTTCTTGTTTAGTGATTTGATCCATGTACCTTGTAGCTTCACTAGGGTAGTCCTCTCCTTCTTTACTTGAGAGCAGATTTGCTCTACGGCGGGATTGGCGTCTCCTCTTTCATATCTTCTGGGACGAATTGATGTTAGTGTAACTATTAAAGTCGCAACGTACCTTTCCAATGGGTAGATGGAAGTGGACTTGTCCGGATCTCATTTAGAGGATTGCATTGGCGGTGTTGAGAAAGGGTCTTTCCAGGATGATAGGTGTATCGTCATCTTCCTGCATGTCAAGAACCAAGAAATCTGCGGGTATATAATAATCTTTTATCTTTACCGTGACGTTCTTTACTATGCCTTCTGGGAATCTTGTTGATAGGTCTGCCATCTGCAACTGTATATAGGTTGGGTATAACAGTTCATCACCAAATAAATAATTGTACGCTACCTTTGACATGACATTGACCCTTGATCTAGTGTCACAAAAGGTCTTAGGAAAAACCATTTGCTTGATGGTGCATTCGATGGTTGGGACTCCTGGATCTTCTCTCTTGACAATGTATGGTGGTGCTAACAAGTGGTCATGTTCGGTATTAACCGAATTGATCAGTTGAACCGTCTCTTCCGGAATGTGACTGAGCTTATTCTTCCTCCTTCTATTATTGCTCTTCTTCTTCTTAGGTTCGGCTGATTGTTGGGCTTGTTCATATGGCTTCTGTGGGAATGCGAGAGTTATGAGGATGCGGTTCTTGAATGAGAACTTCTCCTTGTTCTTGATGGAAAACACAATCTTGGCGTGCTCCGCATAGATGATGGCTTTAGTTGTGCATAAGAATGGTTGGCCTAGTATGATAGGTGCTCTTTCATCTCCTCCAGTCTCCATGACTACAAAGTCAATGGGGACATAGGATTGTCCCACTCGAACAATAGATTCTTTCAAAACTCCTTCGGGTTAGCAAATGGACTGATCTGCAGGCTGTAAACGCATGGTTGTGTACAACAAATGATCTCCTAGAATCTTTTCACAAATTACCTTTGGCATAATGTTGACACTTGCACTGAAATCATAGATGGCCTCTGGAAAGGTGTGACATCCTATTGAAATAGGAATGACAGGCCTCCCAGGGTCTCCTTTCTTCTCAGTGAGTGAGTGGTCAATCCACTGTACATCTGCTGGTTGAGTATAGAAATGTCCTGCATTCTGAATATCGACAAGATTTGCAGTTTCTAAATCTTCTAGTTGGCTCGAAGCCTTACCTTTTTCCATTGGAGGAACAGTAGCTACCAGTTGAGCTAATTGTGATTTTTTAATGGCATCCCTGAAGCAAAGGTATCTAATCTGGTGTTTAATTCTCTATTTTCATTGAAAATATTTGTTAATTTTTGAATGGATCTTGTAAAAAGGTAAAATCTAATTACTGTGTTTATATTGAAAATTACCTTGTCGTGGTTGCTGATTCTATCCTTGATTTGATTGTTTCCATCCTTGACCTTGCTGAGGATGATAGTTGGTGTTGTTGTTGATGTAGTTCACAACCTCTTGGATTTCAGGACAGCTGGCTGCTGGATGTCCTGTGTTTCTATATTCTTCACAAGTCATGTAAGAATCATTAATGTGCATGACTTCTCTCTTTTGAGTGACTCTTTCTTTAAGCTTCTTCATAATGAGGTCTAGCTTTTCAGTGAATGTATCGACTTCCTCGAGATGATGAGTGCCTCCTCCTCTCCTATGAGGTTGAGTGCGTTCTTCATTCCAGCTTTGATTTGAGGCCATCTTTTCAATGAATGTTGTTGTATCAGCGAGCTTAAGTGACAAGAAAGCTCCTCCAGCTACAGCATCCATGAACTCATGAGTATAGAAACTAGTCCATGATAGAAAGTCTGTATAAGTAGCCAATCCTCCATTCCATGATGAGGGTATTCTGCAATATAATCTTGAAAGCGTTCCCATGTCTTGGTGAAAGATTCATCATATTGTTGTTGAAAGCTTGAGATCTTCCCACACAGTGCAGTGGTCTTGTCTGTTGGAAAGAATCTAGCCAGAAAAGCAGTAGAGTATTTGTCCCATGTAATATTGGTTGCCTTGTTGTTATAGAACCACTGTTTTTCTTTCCCTAGCAATGAAAATGGGAATAGGCGGAGTGTTGACATCTCTTAATGCTATCTCTAGCAACGGCGCTAAAAATACTTATAGGCAGATCATCGCTACAAGAATGCCAAGTTATCATCCCCAGCATAACACCAATAGGTGTAGAATTAAATTATGCCACCATTTAGAATATAGAAATAGTATCCGCAAGCGCACAGATTAAATACTATTATAGCATTTTAACCGGAGTATTACCAGCAGGTTGTCATTTATACTTTCCCAAAGGAAGGTCTATATGGCTCTCGTGTAAAGGTAGCGTGATAACCTAGAGTGTAATGGATAGGCATCACCATATCCTTGCTACTCAATGCAGGGGTAAGTCACAAGATAAATAATAAAGATAAATATATAACCATCAGCGTAAACAGGTAGAGACTCCTAGCTATAACATTAGGCTTACTAGCAGAACATCAAGAGATATTCCTGTGTTATACCTAGCTACATGTCAATGCATATTATGGTTAGTGGACTTATAAACTATAACTTATACATTGATGCTTAGTAGTCATAGCTAAGATTAGCATTACATCTATTCATAGTAGACATACTAGGGAAGTTTGAGAATATAGCAAGCCCTTTCTTCGTACAAAAGCCCTACTGTGCCTATAAACAGGGTTTGGACTACATAGGACTCAACTGGATTGTCACACCCGCGATCTACCAAGCCCGGCCTATAGGGTGCATTCGCAGATAAACAACGTATAAGCACCATGCTTACACAATGTTTACCACTCACCCAACGATCAATTAGATGAGCGCTATACGAACCTATGAATAAGTATAATGTCAATCTAGCTATACTAAGCATATAACCATAATCGACTAAGAACAATATAACTATGAATATAAGTAGATAAGTATTCATCAATTCAATTGTAGCAATCATATAACTATACAATGATAGAGAACAAAGGTGAGAGGTGGTAAGAACTATACCAAATCCAAGCTCTTGATGGCTCTGGAATCTAAGCCTTCGCTTGCCTCCCTCTAGTTCTAACTAGCTATCTAGGCCCTAGCTAAGGAGCTCTAATTAGGGTTTATGGCTAATGATCGGACTTTGAATGAGGAATGAATGAATGTACCTCTTCCCTGAGGGGGTCCACTAACGCCCCAATCATGTTGACATAGCCATAGTAGACATACTAGGGAAGTTTGAGAACATAGCACGCCCTTTCTTCGTACATTATTGTATGAAATCAGCCAACCAACTAGCCCCGAAAAGGATGCAATTGAGATCACCAAAGTAGACATAGGGTTTACACCATGACCAAATTCCACGAGTTTTGGTGTTTCACTATTTCAATCAGCGTAAATTGGAAAAGGCACAACCATAAGAGCTTATCGGAACAAAGAAACGGGTAAAATAGACTCCAATCACTAACTACGCAGAACAATCTAGAAGGAACGAGAAGGCACCACTCCGAGCCGGCGGCCATTATTGTATGAAATCAGTATATAACTAGGAAGACACCAAAGTAGACATAGGGTTTACATCCCGGAGTTTTGGTGTTTCACTATTTCTGTCGGTGCGGGCCAACCATAAGACCGGCCGGCCGGGCAATCTAGCTCCTCTCGGGGCCCGGTTCGCCCGGTTCGCTCCACCGCCTTTGAGGATCGATCCTAGCCGCCCGTCAATGTCGGTTTGATCCGATGGCTCACGATCATCGCCCAGGGCTATATAAGGAGAGGCACCCCCCTTGGGAGGAGAGCCCAGAAACCCTAATTCATTATTTCCTCTCTCAAGAGAGAGCGAAGGGTTCCATCCTCAGAGAATTAGATTAGAACTCCAATACTTCAAGTTCTAGTTAGGCATTAGCTAGCAAGGTTTCAGTAGAGTTGAGCTACGCTCGGGGATTCTCGAGTCATCATCCGGGAGGCCGGGTATAGCTTTGTATCCCTCTTTATTTATGACTTTGTTCTTAATTATTATGTTTCAGTTTATTAAGCTCCTAGTTTATTTTAGTGTTTTGCTTGATATAGTATTGATTGATGATAAACTATCTTATATGATCGTAAAGCGCTTAGCTCATTACTCGAGTGGGTTAAGTGGTAGAAATTATGTAAGCATGGTGCTTAGATATGCTCTACCTACGAATGCACCTTGTAAGCCGGGTTTGGTGGTAGATCGCGGGTGTGACATTCCTGTTGAGTCCTATGTATTCCACCCTCCGTTTATAAGACTAGCAGAACATGATTGCGAAGGAGGAGCGTGCTCTGTTCATAAACCTCCCTAGTAATGTTCCTTGTGAGTACTTTAGAGTCATCAATACTATAGATGAAAGTAACATGCTAGAGTAGATGCAAAGACTTAGTAAATCTGACACTACATAGGAATTCAATCTCTTAACTAATCTCCTGTTTTTGTCTTGCTACATTAGAGAGTTTTTAATTCTATCTCTGAGTCATTTATCATTGCCCTATACTTATCATATATATATATCTATCTGGCTTACCCCTGTATAAGTATGTCCTTGTCATGTGGATCCTATCTAAGTATGTATACACATCAATATTCTCCAAATTGTCCTTTCCCATGGGATTAAATAAATTCGACAATTGGGTTAACTCCCAATAAAATGCTACAATGGTATTTCATCTCATAAACTTGCTATGATACTCGCTTATATTTAAGATAGTTGCATGATTTAATACCACACCTCTTATGTCACTGCTGGGGATGACAACCCGGTGTAATGCATGGTGACTTAAGAAGTGTCAACAAGCATTTTTGGCGCCGTTGCCCGGGGAAAGGCTTTCTAGAGAGATTCTTCCCTTCAGGTAAGACCAGTGCCTTAAGAGAGAAGATTACTGGTTTCCAACAGCAGAGGGTTGAACCTATTTCAGAGGCATGGGAACGCTTTCAAGACTATATTTCAGATTGTCCCCATCATGGAATAGAGGATTGGTTGCTCATGCAAGTATTTTATCATGGATTATCTAAGGTAGCACAAAAGCAACTGGATGCTACTGCTGGAGGAACATTCTTGTCACTCACCATCAAGAAGGCCAAATTACTCATGGAGACAATAGCCTCTAATCAAGGTTGGTCGTTTGACGATGCTCCGCATTGCAAGATGAGTGAAGAAGCTGACATTGAAGAGTTGAGTGTAGTTTCAGCCAAGATGAATGTGTTATTAGACTGGCTCGAACAGCGAGACAATTACAAGAAAGATCGTCAGGCTATTCAGGATGCTATGGATTCTCAAGTAAGAACTGAAAGATATTTAGGGATCACATATTCCCCTGACCAGCCCAAAGATCTGAGCATCATTGGCAACACCCAAGGAATGGAGCAAGTCAAGCAGCCATCCTTATGGAATGTAATTAGACAGCAGCCAAAGGTCAATGAAGAACTATCACAAAGGCTTGTTTCAAATGAAAAGATCATAGAGAGTATGAATCATAAGATGGAGAGTTTTTCTTCTGCCATAAAAGATCAACTGAGCTATAACTAGAAGATTAAGTCACAAATAGCAAAGTTGGCTACTACTTTGCCCATTGCCACCAGCTCAGAGCAAATCAATGCAATCACTACAAGAGGAGGCAAGAGTACTCAAGATCCCCCATATCCCGAAGGTACACACCCTCGAAGGACAGTGAGAGTACAGGCATCGCCAGCAGCACCTGCGGAGAAGAACAATGACGAAGTAGAAGAGGTTATACCACCATTAGAGCAAGAGCTTCAGCGCAATTATAATGACACCAACTTCTTATCATTTCGTCGGCAGAGAAAGGAGAGGATGGATGAGCAGTTTGGGAAATTTGTGGAGGTTATACGTCACTTATATATCAATGTACCTCTGCTAGATGCCCTACAAGTGCCTACGTATGCAAGATACCTCAGAGATATCTTAAACAATAAGAGGCCACTGCCCACCACCGAAGTTATCAAGCTCACAGAGGAGTGTAGTGCGGCTATCCTGAACACATCACCAATCAAGAAACAAGATCCAGGACGCCCCACTATTGAGTGCTCAATTGGAGATCAAGTGTTTGAACATGCACTATGCGATCTTGGTGCCAGCGTAAGTGTTATGCCCAAGGCGGTCTTCGACAAACTCAACTACTCCAAACTCACACCCACGATGATGTGCCTTCAACTTGCGGACCAATCACTTCGCCGCCAAGGGAATCACCGAGAACATTCCGGTAAAAATAAGAGAGTTCTTTATTCCTGTCGATTTCGTTGTGCTTGACATGCAGGAAGCAACAAATACACCACTTATATTGGGAAGACCTTTCTTGAGCACTGCAAATGCTCACATTGATGTTGGGGTTGGAGAAATCCGATTCTATATCAATGGCAAGGAAGAGAGATTTGCATTCAAGCCACGACCGGAACAATACTCTCAATCAGAGAGGTGTGAAGAGCAAGAAGATTTAAGGTCTCCATCTCCGGGACTGATAGACGCTATAAAGACATAATCATGAGGAGAAGTCCAGTCTGGAGGACTATAAATATCGGACCCTCGCCGAAAGGTAATCGGTATTTACCCATTAACTCTTTATATTCTAAAAAATCCAAAAATATTTTTCTTTACCATTTGATGTTTCTATAAATCTAAAAATACAAAAATAATGAACCAGCGGGACCCACAGACACTGGGACCCACTTGCCATTTCACATCTCATCATATATATAGTGGATTCCAAGCAATCTCCACCCACATGCTGTTACCTTGTTTCTTTTCCACCGAAAGAGTGATGTAGGTGCAGTAGAGGGAGAGGTGGAGCACCAGAGCAAAGATGAGGCAAGTAGGGCCCACTGTGGGACCGGCCGGTCCCACCATAGACCGGCCGGTCTGCCCCCTCCTCGCCTATAAAAGGGCAAGTGCCCAGTGAGCTCTACTCACTCTCCTCTATCCAGATTTCTGCCTCTTGCCTCTGATTTCCGAAACTTCTTGATTACCATATCAAGAGAGAAGGAGAAGGAAGAAGTGAGAGTAAGGGAGAGTAGAAGTGCTAGATAGTTGATCAGTGACTTATGGAGGGAGATGCTACTGGAAGTTTAGAGGAAGAGTTAAGAGATGTAGAGGAAGTGCTGCCCAAACTTTGAGGAGATGATCACTTAGTCTAGGGGAAACTCTGCTAAAATTTGGTTGTGGTGGTAATCACCCCACAAGGACTGCTAACCCTGGACGACTAACCCTATAATTGTTGTGGTGGAAACCTTTCCCGCAAGGACTACTAACTCCCTCTAACATTTCTTTGTGCTATTAACTCAATTTACTTATTTTCACGTGCATTTATTTTCCGTATTTACTTCCTTGTGTTTTTCTTGTTTATGTGGAGGTAGCAATATCCCACATTGTTTTTTGTATTTATTCTTGTGTGCTAACCCTCTTGTGGAGGAGTGCATTCCCACAGGAGTGATTTACTCTTGGAGCGGCAATTGTCATTATCATATTTTCTAACCCCGCTCCTAAAGTCTCTTCTGTTTTTCTCTTGGCTTTTCACTTGTCTGAAGGATGAGTGGCCTTTGGAGAGGGATCAAGAGCGGACTGCGGTCCCATTCCACACGTTCAACTTGGAGCTCTACTTCTCGAGCGAGCTTTGACATGCAGGTTGACGAGACGCCACCCGCTAGCAACAGGCCATCTTCTTCCTCGACGGTTATACACCGTCTGATGGAGGAACATGACCTCAAGTGGAAGAACGACGAAGAGAAAGAAAAGTTTGAGCTCATTAAAAACCGCAAGTTCGTCCTGACCACAGTGTATGATCTTGAGCTTCTTCGAGACACGTATGGACACTTTGAATTCCAAACCATCTTTTCAGTCATGGGTTGGACGGGATTTGCGGATATTTCTGAGCCAGGGTGCAAACTACTTACTGCTGAATTCCTATGCACCTTGAACTTTGTTGAAAATGGGATAAATTTCCGACTCTTTGGGAAAGAGCAAACGTTAACTTGGAAGGAGCTAAGCTTAGCTCTAGGATTCCATGCTGAGTGCACTGTAGATGTAGATGCCGCCATCCCTGACTTTGTGAGAGAGCAGTTTTGGAAGGACATAACCAATCAAAATTCACCCACGCATGCCAAGACTAGTAGCATTCAATTACCCACATTAAGGTTCATGCACAGATGGTTGGCATTTACTCTTTTTCCATGAGGAGACACTAGCACAAAGGAGGATAGATGAGCTTAAATTGCTTTTTGCCATAGTAAAGAGTAGAAAGGTTTCCCCAAAATGTTGATGATGAGACAAAGGTTAGAGGTTTTTAGATTTAGGGGTGATATCAAGTGCACCTCATTGGTGACCCGAATTGCCAGCTATCTTGATTTATGGCAAAATTCGCTAGTGCCTTATATAGGAGGAGGACGTGGTCGCATATCTTATGACTACTTTCGCCAAGGACAGACCTTGGTGAAGAGAGGAAATGTGGTGGTAATGAAGATTAATGGCGGCGGGTCCGGTTACCTAACCCGAGCTCAACTTGTACACCACCAGTTTCTCTTCTTGTCAATGTGTGGTAACAAAGAAGCAACACCCATACGAAGCGGCGTCGGCACGTTTCACCAACATACAACCCACACACTACTACGGTGCTGACCCAAAGGCCACAAGGACCAGCCTACACCAGCTACATCAACTTTGGAGAACCTAAATTCTCCCATACGGGGCAATCATCACGGGGCGGTTGGGGACGGTATGTCTCCCAACCAACGCCTCAAAGCGCCCCGAAGCCCCGGGGGAGAGACGGGCGGAATGGCCAGCCAGGGTAATTTTGGTGTCCTCAAGGAGGGTACCACGGCATGGCCGCGGGTACCAGGATGGCGACGCATCGGGATGGGGGGGTACCATGATCGACAAATGCAGCAGCAGAGGAAACGACCGCAGGCTTCACACCATTGAGGAGCAAAGTGCCACCCTCCTTGCACAGAACACCTCCATCCTTGGGCAGCTACACCTACACGACCGGTACCATCGATCAAATGATCTGCAGAATGGGATTACCTCTTCCAAAGACATGGGAGCAAGGCCACCGCCACCACATTGATCGACTACTGCAACATCCAGCTTGGGGGAGAGCACCCCTGTTATCTCAAGGTAAGTTGTCTTTGCCTTTATTTTATTAGTTTAATTGTTAGTTTGCTCGTTAGTTTGTTTAAATGAAAATCATAAAAACCAAATAAAAAGAGTGTGTCTATAGACTTGTTTAAATTTCAGTTTGAATAAAAAGAACTTAGAGAAAAATTTGTTGACATGGAAACGATAAATAGTTGCTCTATTAAAATTCTTTTGAGTACCTAGCTTATAGTTAAAAAATTTCCCCAAGGTTTGAGACGCAACTGTTTTGACATGAATACTTACTCTGAATTTGAGACCTGTGGGTAGCATATTCCTGATCTTAAGTCTAGGTAGTTGACGGACATGATTAGAGATGGTTAGAGCTGCTATTTATCTTGTTCCATTGTGATGCTGAAAATTCGGAGATTTAATTTTGAAAACATAAAAAGACACATGATGAGTTTCTTGTATGACAAGCTTAATTCCCACCGTGAGCCATATTGCATATTTAGACTAGGAAGCTTCCACGCAATTGCCTTTGTCGCCGCAATGAGTGTTGTCAACCTTGGTGACCCTTGTGAGAAACTTGTCATGCATTTAAAATCAAGATCCACACACTCCACCTCATATGCACTACTCTACTCTGAGTAGGCGCAAAAATATTCCATTTTATCCATCCAAAAATGCTTTACTCCTACAATGGGAGTAGACACCAAAAAAAATATCTATCCACCAAAAAGACATGCTCCGAGTTTCTTGTCATCTCTCAAAGTTATTTTGTGCCAAGGAGTGAGCTATGCAAAAGAAAAAAAAAAAGGAGAGTTGAGAAAAATGGACAAGTGTCCAAGAAAAAAAAAATAATAGATATCCAATATCCATCTCCCTAAAGGAAAAATAGAAAAGATAGCTCACAACTCGGCAAGGTTTCAATGTTCCAAAAGAGAGATCCGTTTGAGCATGGTAGAATTAGGTTCATTACCTCATTCATCACACCACCACCATATATCCATCATATTCCACACACATGCACATCTTGATTTGATTGTATGACTTGTTTCTCCTTGGATCCCTTGTTTGATTTCACAATACATGCAGTACAAGTACGCTTATTCATGCTATCTCCACACCTATGAGCTCCACATAAGCTTTAGATGTAGGTTGAGATAAAGACACAATCTTCAATGCCTTGGTGAGAATGATGAGGATATGACACATTCAGATACAACCATTGATTATAAGGTGAGCTTGTTTAGTGATTTTTGGTGCAACTCACTTGGTTCCACATGTACATGTTCCTATTTGCTTGTAGGTACAAATATTCCTCAAGGTGCAACTCAATCAAGGTTCGTCGGTGACCGACAAGCATTACCTCACCGAAAGGCCATAACTCAACCATCCGGAGTGCGATTGAGGTCAATGAGCACTTGATGGAAAGCTTATTTGATAAGCTTTCAAATAGATCTGGTCCTATCTCAATATCACATTGGCAAGGCCTCCAAATCATCAAGACATGCTGTTGCTGTTTCTGCCGGGAGCTACATCGTCATCGTGGGCTTGTTATTCATCCTTGGGACCCTGGCCCAAGTTGGAGCACACCCCGAGAAGATGGAGAACATACCAAGGAAGCCCTTGGACGTCCTCCTCCTTGGCCACCACCTTAGGGGCCAGCAAGGACGTTCAAGCCAAGCCGAGGCCCAGTCCAACTCGAGTTCGCGTCGGTCCTCGGCCTTCAGGACCAGCGAGCGATAAATCGGACGCCCAGGACACATCCGGACTCCGTTTTTGATGATCCATATATGGATGGAAAGATAATTTCATAAGCTAACTAATGGCTTTAGTTTGAGGTCCAAATTCCATCGGAGTCAACGAGAATTGTCAAAATAAGTGAGCGTCCAGAATCTGTTTAGGCGTTGCATTACTATCTTTTGGGCCGTCGGGCCATGTAACGTATAGGCCCATGAGGAGGACGTGAATGAGGGTGCTTGCATGTCCCTTAGACTATATAATCAGTAGCCGCCACCTACGTTAGGGTTTGGGTTTTGCTTTAGATCAATCTGTCATTGAACAGTCGCCGTTATCGGTTTGTGAAGCCCCACGTTGAGATCTTAATCATATATCTGCAATTGTCACTTCACTTGAGTTGCGTATTATCTTGTTCTTGCTTGTGTTCTTCGATTCGCAGCAGGGATTAGCCTTCTTGGTGAGGTCAACCGGATTGTGACATGGTTGATAACCGTAGGAGACGTGGTGCTAAGGTTGCGGGGTTCGGTCTTTGTGATCCGAAGCCGGATCGGTGTCGTCGCTCTCCGACCAAATCGATAGTTATCTTGAACCCGACGGAAGATCGGGAATCACGCCCCCCATCAAGTGGTATCGAGCTTAAGGTATACCATCAGGTTCGAAGTTATCCCTTAGTTTGTGTTTTATCTTTATCCCATAATCCACAGCCATAATTGTTTCCCATCCTAGAGCCAGCTACGCCATAGCCTTTGCATAATTTAGTTTCAGAGTTCGCTGTATTGAGTTTGTGTCCTAGCTCAACGTCTTATTGCTGGTTTAGATCGTGTTCTTCTCTAATTTGTGTTGATCCCTCCATCCGCAACCATTATATATCATCATCGATTTGCATCTTGTGTCCACATAAAACTCGATTTGGACAAATCTACCTTAAAAAAAGATCATAACTTTTTTCGTCCAAACTTGAAACGGGGCGAATTTTATATCTACGGAGAACACCAGAAAAATTTTAAATTTGTTTCATCCCAAAGAAGCCTGGGTTCGCAAAAAATTAGATTTGCGAAATTCAATCAATAAAATCGAGTTTTTGGGCTCATAAATTTTGGTGTTATTTTGAGAGCACAATACTTATTTTCTATACACCACATCTTTTATCCAATTGAGCTCAAATTTTTTATGGTTTGTTCTTGTGTGCTCCTTACTGAGAAAAAAATATCAAAAGATCAAAAGAAAAAGTTTGTATAAAAATAAAAAAAATAGTAAAAGAAAAGAGAAGAGAATAGGAGCACATTAGGAACAACTAATTGCTCTATTTTGTGTGGTGCCTTTGCCTTGTTCATGTCCATTGGTTTCATTCATAATTGTTCCTTTTATCCTTGTTTCACTTCCTTGTTTATCATAATTGGTGCTAGGAACACGCATAGGCCAGCAACTAGGACAAGTGCTTTGGACGTTTATTCAATATTGCTATCTGTTACTAAATTGTGTGCCACATATATAAATTTGTTTCTTTGTGTGTCTTCCAAGCTCCACATATATACTTCAAATCAATACAGAAAAAAGACCCTTGCAATTTTGGTGCCACATCCTCACCGGTATCACGAACCACGCCAGTTGTACCATTCACCGTCTTGCTTTGGTAAGAACACTTGTAAGAATTTGGTAAGACGTGTGAGAGTGTGCTTCCACCGACACATATTATAGTTGATAGGGCTTTTGATTTCTAACAATACCAAACAACAAGTTTCTTTTTAAGTGTGAATTGCAGGTCATCATGGATCAGCCGTCTTTCTCCATAGCTGCAATGACATCATCACAACCACTTTCCACATGCACCACGAGTTTGCACATCAAGTGCTCGGTTCCCAAATGGAGAAGGCAGAGCAAAACCAGTTCAACAACGTGTTCCAAACATATTTTATTGTGAAAGAGGCACGTTGTCGTGTCATGATCGATGGTGAGAGTTGCAACAACCTTGCAAGCTTAGAGTTGGTTGAGAAGCTTGGTCTCACCATAAAGCCACATCCACATCCATACTACATGCACTGGGTAAATTCTTGGGATAAAATAAAGGTAACTAAAATTGCACACATTAAATTTTTCCTTGGTGTTTATAAGGATAGTGCAGATTTTGATATAGTACCTATGCAATCTTGTCATTTATTATTTGGTAAACCATGGATATCTGAAAATAAGGTTATGCACAATATGATTGCTAATAAATATTCATTCAAATACAATAGTAGAAACATTACTCTCATACCTATGACCGCTGCTGAAATTTTAAGAGAAGATCTTATGAGAGTGGAGAGAAGAAAAGAATGAGCCTTTTAGAAAAGAATGGGTTATTTCAGATGTTAAGATATCTTCATCTAAATCTGAATTTTTATAAAATAAAGATATTGCTTTGTTTTTTGTTGAAACTAATAGTTTGCAGCATGTATCCAAGAAAGAGGACAAGGTAATAGAGAAAGAACAGGTAACTGTCTCAGGTAAGAGCTCTCTTGAGATGCTGAATTTGCCCACCAATGATGCTATTAATGCAATACTAGAACCTTCTCTTGATTTACCTTTACCACATGATGATTCTACTGATATTTGTGATGAAGAGAAGTTGCATGATAGCACTTTTGTTATTGCTATGCCACCACTTGTGAAAGAAATTGATTCTTATATTTTGGAACAAAGTACTGTTGCTGCAAGTAAATATTTTCTTCCCATTACTACAGAAAAAGATGAGCTAAAATTATTATCTTCTTTAAATACTTTGGGTTATATTGAGTTTGATACTCTATGTGCTCTTAATGTTTTGGAAGAGAAATTTAAATATGCTGAATTGCTATGCTTATCTAGATATATATATCACTTTGTTGGCAAATTAATTGCAAAGGAGAGTATATGGTGCATCGTGTCTATATTTGTTCAAATCTGAAATCACCTTTTACTATACAAAAATATGATCAACTAGAGGGCTGCAATAGCTATAATTTTATCATGTCAAGTGCTTCTAGTTTTGTTACAAAGAAACAAGTTAAATTTCAAGAAGGGTAGCTATGTTGGCTACTACCTACAATCTGTCCTGCACCTAACCTCAAACCGAGGGCGGTTTGTTGTCAAGAAAGGGAGGATGATGAGGACATGACACATTCAGATACAACCATTGATTATAAGGTGAGCTTGTTTAGTGATTTTTGGTGCAACTCACTTGGTTCCACATGTACATGTTCCTATTTGCTTGTAGGTACAAATATTCCTCAAGGTGCAAGTCAATCAAGGTTCGTCGGTGACCGACAAGCATTCTCACCGGGAAGGCCATAACTCAACCATCCGGAGTGCGATTGAGGTCAATGAGCACTTGATGGAAAGCTTATTTGATAAGCTTTCAAATAGGTCTAGTCCTATCTCAATATCACATTGGCAAGGCCTCCAAATCATCAAGACATGCTGTTGCTGTTTCTGCCAGGAGCTACATCGTCATCGTGGGCTTGTTATTCATCCTTGGGACCCTGGCCCAAGTTAGAGCACACCCCGAGAAGATGGAGAACATACCAAGGAAGCCCTTGGACGTCCTCCTCCTTGGCCACCACCTTAGGGGCCAGCAAGGACGTTCAAGCCAAGCCGAGGGCCCAGTCCAACTCGAGTTCGCGTCAGTCTCGGCCTTCAGGACCAGTGGCGATAAATCGGACGCCCAGGACACATCCAGACTCCGTTTTTGATGATCCATATATGGATGGAAAGATAATTTCATAAGCTAACTAATGGCTTTAGTTTGAGGTCCAAATTCCATCGGAGTCAATGGGAATCATCAAAATAAGTGAGCGTCCAGAATCTGTTTAGGCGTTGCATTGCTATCTTTTGGGCCGTCGGGCCATGTAACGTATAGGCCCATGAGGAGGACGTGAATGAGGGTGCTTGCATGTCCCTTAGACCATATAATCAGTAGCCGCCACCTACGTTAGGGTTTAGGTTTTGCTTTAGATCAATCTGTCATTGAACAGTTGCCGTTATCGGTTTGTGAAACCCCACGTTGAGATCTTAATCATATATACGCAATTGTCACTTCACTTGAGTTGCGTATTATCTTGTTCTTGCTTGTGTTCTTGATTCGCGGCGGGGGATTAGCCTTCTTGGTGAGAAAGGCAATTATATTAATAACGTGCATAAAAAGCATTCCATAGTTTGTACAATGAAAAATTCTCATGGATTCCCTAATTGCAAAAGAAAAATTGGAAGGTCGAATGCATTACAACCCACTATCTTATGCTACTAATAGATGCTACTCATAAAAGGAAGACATGTGTCTTAGCACAGAACATGGAAAATTCTAGTTGCACAATCTTGGTTTCTTCTGGAGCATGCAAGACTCCCTCATTGGTGATCTTCCTGAAATAGGGTCAAATCACACGGTTGGATTGAAGCATAGGCAACACATGATATGTAACAATACTGTTGGGAGTAACAAATACAATGGATACTTTTAAATGAGGCCTGATTGATCATACCATTTCTCATTTATTTTTTGTTGTTTAAACTTTCTTCTGTCAACAACCTGTCTAAGTGATTGTGATTGTATATATGACACTGTCTCATTGCTATCTTTTCATTTGGGGATTTGGAAAGAATCTGTTAAGCACTCCGAGGTGAAGCGGATATTAGATGCCGTTACTATTTTTTTTTTAGGCAACAGTTCACTGTCCTGTACAACCTCTTACAAACCATAATTTCAAAAGACCAATCAGCACTAAGGTGAACTGTTGAGCTGCAGGTGATGGTTCGAACTAAATTACAATTCCACATGTTACGATTCTTGGATGGGAGTAGAATAACATTAGGTGTGTCTGAAGGATCACTCTGAGTGGGCAAGTCAGAGTTTGGCAACTGCATATGAGAAAAAAATATTCACACTTTATTTCAGAACCATGTACCTATCCATTACATTTCAGGTTGTATTAATCCAACAAAATAATACCTTTTGAATCACAACATTGGAAACCATGAGCTATATTTTCAATACAGTAGCATTAAATTTGTCAATTCTGAAGGGGAGTGGTTGTTTTCTTAAGTTTCAGGGATATAGTTGTTGCAGCAGTCTGTCATTAGTGTAATGAGGAGAAACATTAGCAATCAAGTTTTACTATAAACGTGATCTTAACAATTCAGAATTAGTAATATTACCAAAGGCGGTGCTTCATTGCTTCTTTCAATAGTAGAAAAACTCTTGCCTTAGTTCTTCTCTAATGATTTGACTTGTACTCTTCAATTCTTCTTTCAACAGCACAATTTGTTCCTTGTCACTCTCCCTCTCAAGCGTGAGCGGTAGAAGTTGTTCTTTTAACTTCTCTACCTCGCTTGCATCTCACTATTCTTCTTTTTGTCTTGCTGCTGCTATTTCAATGTAACAGGCTTCTTTGCTCAATTCGTTCATTCATAAGTTGGCTCGGGTCCGGATAATTTGCCATGTATCCATGTCCAGGCCCTTTCCTGCTAGGCCCGTGTGGTTTCCTTGTAGGTTTCACGAAAGAATTTGTCTTTCTTGCTCTTCTGATATCACACAAGCTTCCTTCTCAACTTTTACGTGATTTTGGAGAAGGCGGTTTCTAAGTTTAAGAACACAATTAGTATGACACACTGATGATGGCTGGATATAACTTGTGGGCAGGCATCAGTTTGTCAAAAAATAAATCATCTCGCAGATTAGTCCAAATGACTTAGAAGAGGACGATTCTGGAAGATTATTAAATTGTCAGATATCTTTTCAGACATCAAAAGATGTTTGACAACTGGACTAATTGAAACAAGCAAATTATAGAAACTACATTGCTCAAGAGGGAGGACACAAAACTTGTAGCTAACTACAAACATCTGAACTGCTCCAAAGACCTCAAATTTCATCAGCCAGTATACATATGACAATGGTGTAACTTTTGGTATTCACAAGATTCCCGAGGGACAAAAGTTATGCAGGGACAATTTCTCAAACTCCCCAGTCTGCCCAGTTTGTAACATCTCAATTTCCAAATTAACGTGTTCCAAATTACAAAGATGACCTTTGAACAACCAATCAGGTAAAGGAAGACCATGACTATAATATGAAAAGCATCTCTAAGTAGTAGTGAGCAAAGTAGCACTTACATATATTTCCCTAAGCATCAGAAGACCATCGGCCCTCCTTGAAGTGCGTGTACTCCTCCAAAATGCCAAATCATTTGGCTCTTCACCGATCTCTCTCTCTAATATGAGTTAATAGAACATTGTTACTGTTTTAGGAACTTAAAATAAAGAACAAGTTTAGGTTCCATATCATTACCTGCTCAAAACTAACTTGTGAATAAGGTTTTGATCCGGTCGGATGTATTGTGTAAATACGTCTTTGGGAGTTGCTAGAGTTCTTCTTGCTCATTCGCTTCATCAAACAAAAGATAAGTTAGTTTCTCATCAAAGATGCTGACAACACATATAAGTAATAGAATTGCACTTTGGAATGGCAGTCGCTTGAGAAAAATACGGCACCAAGTAGTGCCACTCCACAATAGCCGACATCATAAAGCATGTCTCATTCGCTCATGATAAGCGTTGTATGCCTTGTATGTGGCACTCAGGTGGGCTCGCCAACCCCTTGTATCGATTTTGTGCTATCTTCCAAATCCTAGCCTTCTCCTCTTCATTCTCCTCAATGTTCCACCTTGCTGTTTTGGGATAGCAATAAAGTGTCAACAAAAAGATATTCTGATTATTAGTTGATCATATGCGGTAGCAACACAGCAACCTACCATCATTTCTGTTATTATGTTATCTCTAGCTTTGTTTCACTTTGTCGCCCATCTGAACTCAATAAGCGGAGTCCACTTTCTTGTAAACCGAACAACTTCATCAACAAAGGAAGCGATAGTTATCTCTGCCAGGACCGCCCTTTCCGTCGATGAGAATTCTATAGAAAAGTTTTCGGTGGCAAGTTTAAAATCTCTTTGCTTCGACCGTTACTCCTTTCCACGGTTCCACGCGCACCCTTCCTCTTCTGGCCAATCCCAGCTGGGAAATTGAGGTACATATAATGGAAAGAATGTAATAATTATGAATCGGCATTTTATGTCATACTTGTGTCGAGCGTTGTACATACCATTACCTTTCGAGAGGCTTTTGGCCTACGGCATGAGCTGGAAACTTCATAGATTTCCACTATTGTCACCAGTTCTGTCATCTTCATTGGCTTGATCATCCACATATGCATCTCACGCAAATACAAAATGTTCAAAAGTTCTGATTCTAGTTCAGTTAGATATATAATGGTGCTTACAAAATAAACCATCAAACAAGATGATCTTACATATATCTTGAAGGGCCTTCCGTCCTCAACCATTCTTGATAAGTTTTTAAGCGTACTCTTGCCGGGGTGTCATCTGTAAAATCTACCCAAGATGCACATATGCATGTCATATATATCTTGACAGTTTTTAGATAAGTGTATACATATCATTGAGATGTATTTTCTAGTGCATTAGTACGGGTTATCTTTATCCTGTTCAGTTACTAAGCCACACTTTTGTGTCATCAATTCCTTCTTCTGTTCATCCTCGTCTCATACTCACTATCGGTCACATGTGTTCTCACGTTTCTTAAGCGGTGTGACTGCATATTCTCTATGATAATCTATATCTGTTATGGAAACTATTAACCTACATGTCTTCTCTTCTATCCCTTGCTGTACCATTGTGAATACATCTTCTTCGTGATCTACAGGATGCAGCTCAGCTGTATCGTTTCCATTCTCTTCAAATAGAACATGAAGTCCTCGGCCGAATAACCACACGAACTTTGTGTCTTATTAAGTTTGCATAGGTAATTCTAGAGCGGTCCATGTCCAATATGCCTCGATAGTGGTCCATTTTTCCCCCCCACGAAAAGAATATATACTTTCCATATTTCTCCCCGTTCTACTACAAAATAATGTAAACCGCCAAATCATTTAAGAAATTGTATTAGGATATGTAAAACAATGGTCTGCATTTTTTTATTGACTCATCAGTACACAACATACCATTCAATGGATAGACAATTACAGACATAATTCTGTTTATACTTAAATTAACTGTGAAGAAAAATGACCTCTAATTGATACATACACCATCAGATGTTAAAAAAAAGCATTTTGTGATAGGAACCTGGTAATGCGTAAGCAATATCATCATCTGCATCTTCTTGTAAAGCAACTTTGATAATATAATTTGTAACACGTGCATAAAGCAATTTCAAGCGAGCTTAAATAGAACAAATAGATTTTTAGAAATTGACACAGGCGGTTCTATTGTGATCTTGTCGGGGGACATCTTCTTGGCCATGGGCATCCGAGAGGCTGGAACCTCTGGTCCTCCTCTGTTTGTCGGAGGGAGCCCAATCTCTTGGGCCGGAGGAGGCAGCGGCGGCAATGGGCGCCTCCCGGGGAGGCTGCGGCGGCAGATCCCTGCGGGCGCCTCCGGCCTCCCCGGCGGTGACAGTGACGCTTGGCGGAGGCGGCAGTTCATCACTTGTGGTTGGCCTCTCCGAGGCGGCCGGATGGAGATGACTTGGCGGAGGCCTTTGGGGTCGAGGCTGCGCGTGGATGACTTGGCGGAGGAGCCCGGGGCGGCGGCGGAGACCTGGCCGGAAGGGAGTAAAACGGCGTGCGTGCGGCCTTCGCCATGCCAGCAGCTCAGTAGGACTGATGGGATGCAGGCTCCCGCTCTGCCATCAATTTTATTAGGAGGGGCATAATTATCCCGGGGAGTGGAGGGTTGGGCGCTTAAGCTGAAAATTTTGGCGGTATCAACTTTTCGGGCGCCACTTTTTTCAACTAAACATATGGAACTTTTTCATTAAGCCAAATAAAAAAAAAAAACTAAACTCATGCCATCAATTATATTTTTTAAAAAAAATAAAAATTTTAATTTTGGTTTTAGGTAAAATTAAGAAACAAATAATTAAATGCTAATACATCCTGTTTTTTTTTTTTACAAAAAAAAATGTATTACTAGTGGAGGTAGTAGGAGTAGTAAAATTAGGTGATAGTACTAGTAGGATTAGTACTTGTATTAGTAGAAGTAGGGGTAGTAAAAGTAGGGGAAGTAGTAGTAGGAGTACTAGGGTGGTACAAGTAGGAAGAGGAGGGTAGTAGTATTAGTAGTAGTAGTAGTAGTAATAGTAGTGGGACTAGTAGTGAAGGCTAGTAGTAGTAGTAGATGCGACTAGTAGTAGTAGTAGTAGTACTACTAGTAGGACTAAGGTACTAGGAGTAAATGAGTAGTAGTAGTAGTAGTAGTAGTAGTAGGACTAGTAGGAATAGGATTACTAGTAGTAGTAGTAGTAGGACCGCTAGTACAGTTGCTGGAGGAGGTGTAATAGTAATAGTAGTAGTAGGAAAATTGCTATCAATGGTAGTTCTACTATTTGTAGTACTATATACACTAGTATACATGTTAAGAGGAATATAATTTTGGTCGTAGGAATGGTTGTAGTAATACTGAAAATGCAAAATGATATTTGTAAAGATAAGTTACACTGAAATTTGAAAAAGATAAATTACACAAAACAAATTTTAAACAAAAATAAAAAAAACCTATGAGAGGTATACAAGGGTGATGGGCTAACCAAGCTCCAACCGTATGAAGGATCATAAGCGAGATCAGCGCAAGCGGGAGCCGATTAGGCCCGGCCAGCCCAAGCCCTCTCAATGGTGTGTTACACAAGGAGTTCAAGGCAAAAGAGGATTCTTTGCGACTATATCTTTGAGTTTGGGTGACTAGAATTGGCGGAGTGGTGCAAAAAAGAACAGAGCTCTTGTATACGGACGTGGGCGCCTTTACGCCGTGGTGGTAATGGGCCGGCCCATTTGGCAAGCGAGCCAGAAGAGACTTAAGTCCCCCTTCCCTCCCCCATCCGTGAACCTTGTCGCCCCTCCGTTCCCCTTCTCGCTTCTATCTCCACTTGCATCGGCGTTGACCTCACGGCGGCGGTGGCGGAGTCCATCGGCGGTCGGAGTCCCATCTCCGGCGGCAAAAGGAGCCGCGCGGATGGAAACGAGAGACCCGAGGCTCGCCTTGGCGATTTACGGGCGCCACGAGGTTGTCACCACCATTTCAGGCTGACCAAGCCCGTGTGAGCGCACCAAAGGAGGACTCCGATCCGAGGCGACGAAAGATCCACTCCCCAGCCTGAAGGGGGACCCAAGGTCAGATTTTTCCCCTACTCATTGTTAATGTATTACAAAAGCGGGGTATGCATTTTGATTGGATTAGAAAAACTCGTTCTTGCTCTAAATTTAGAATTACATGGTCAGAGGCGTGTAAGGCCAAGGCCCTTGGGGGATCCAGTGCTATGGCCACTAAGGTCGGCCCTAGTCATGATCTTGGAAGTGTAAAACAGAGTGCAGCCCAACAGCTTGTAAAAAAAGCTCTTATCTTGGTATATATATAAATGTTTGTGAAATGCCTAAAAAGAAGTTGTTGCGAGTCTACTCAAACAACCTTGTTGTTGAATTCTGGTGTATTAACCATTGAATGTGATATTGTCATGGTTAATTTAGATAATGTAGCAGCACATCATTTGTTTTGCTTGTTTGTTTTTATTTAGATGGCGGCCTGACAATTATTTCATTGTTTAATATTTCAATTCCAGGTCCGCAATGACAAGTGATTTGAGGACTCCTCCTTTGCCTGGAAATGAGGAGCACCAAGAGATGATCTGGAGAATCGGCGTGTATGTCTCATTGGTTGTTTCACAGAGGAGAGAAGAAAGTGAACAAGTATCTGAATCGGCGAGCAAACAGGCTGATCTATGCAAAAAGGAAATGGACAATCTGTTGGTCAATGTCAAGTATCAAGTGCTGGAACAAGTTGGGTGGACCGACAACAGTTCTATACAAGCCTTTGATGATTCCAAGGATGCAGCAAAGAAATTGCTCCTTGACGCAGGCCAACAAGATGTTGAAGGACATTGATGATTGCTACGAAAAACTCTTGACCAACGTGGCCCTCAAGCGCCAAGCCACTGGAACTGAAGATGAAGGAGCACAAGGATCCCGCGCACTTCATGTCGTGCTGGTAGTAAATATTATCGGTGGTTTGCTAATGTCCAGAGTACTGGTAGTTTTGCTAATGTCCATGAGCAGTCGTAGTTTCCTAATGTCCACAAAAACTTTTATGTGCTTGATTGTGGATCCACCTAGTATGTGATACTGCTTAAATGCTAAGACCACTAATGTGGAGTTGCCTCTGTGTTGGACCACTAATGAAGGCAGTGTTATATAATGCTATTACATATGTTGTTCACTTGCATGCATTATTCAATTTATTTGCCTCTGTGTTGGACCACTAGTGACATACCAGATTACACTAATGTGGAGTTGCCTCTGTGTTAGACCACTCAGTGGCGTACCAGATTACACTCACATAGATGAATAATCAAAGACATGTTGTACATATGCATGCTGTCCTATCGACCAAGAGACTTTAATATATCCAAAATGTCATTTGAAATAGGAAGCGTGTTCAAGTACTTAAACAAAAAAATAATCATCATGTCCTAAGAACATCGAAAATGTCATTTAAAGTAGGAAGCGATGTAAAAATAGTTAAACAAAAAAAATCATCATCGGGTTCATCGATGTGGCAACGGCTGGTGCGACAACGCCATCGTCAATATATGCCTCCACGTCATCTTCACCTTCATCGGTAAAATATTCATCATCTGTTACGGTGAAGAATTAGCAATTGCTTTCTGAATAACAGAAGAATCAATTGCTTCCCCCCCATGTCCGTTAAATCGTCGCGAGTTCATTATGTCCGCCCGGTCGATAACAGCCATGTCCTCCACCCCAACAACCAATGAGTCGACATCTAGCGGATTATTTTTAGGCTTCATCTTCAGCAGCTGAACCTGATTCGGCATCAAGAAAATGTTTCTTGGTTTGATCCGAACAACACTACACCAATTTAGCTTCTGCGTGTTTCACATAAAACACCTGCTTTTTCGCTTGTGTCGCCAAAATGTAGGGATCATCTGAATATCTCGAGACGGTAGTATCAATATCTATAATTCCATATTGATCTTTGTTGAACCCTTTACCTTTGTTCTTTGTTGGGCGGGGACATCGAACCAATCGCACTGAAATATAATCACTTCCTTTCGACCCGGTGAATTGTGCGGACATAATTTTCGTAATAACTCCATACCAGTCCATATTACCGGTATTTCATCGCCCTTGACAAGGACACCACTGTTTTGTGTGATCAAGCTCGTCTCATAAACACCGTCCGAAATAGTGTGGCATTGATGAAACATCTATTGAAAACACGAGCAATTTCATCTGGTCCTCGAGCAAGGTTTAGCATGTCCTCAGTAGCTTTCCCTTGGTCATATTCTTGTTTGGTCTGTAATTCCAATAGAAAAAGTAAGTACTTTTCACTACGTGCAATACAATGTGAACAAATATCAAATTTCTGGTGACTCACTCTTTCCTCAAACCAACCAGCAAAATGGTGCTTGTGTCTTCTCTCAACATTATGCGGATTGAATTTCTTCAAGAAGCCTTATGTACACCTTGTAGTTTGGGCACACCAAACAATATACAAATAATAAGAAATATATATATGTCAGTCAAAAAAATATAGCAACCGGCAATATTAAAAAAAAACTCACTCGGGCAAAGCACTACATTCATCAGTATTAGTGATTATGTAGTGCCTTATTCTTAGCAATTCCGATTCGTCCAAGACCTCGAAAGTGAAGCCTTTCCTACTGTAGTCAAGGTCAGCAAAAACACTCAAACCCGATGGTGGTTCAGCCACAGCCCGCACTTTCATGTCGCTTCATTTACTTGGCATGTCTTTGAAGAACAAAGAACAAAATGTCATGCACTCTTTTACGTGATATATCCCTCCGCTATTGAGCCTTCGGGATGTGCTTTGTTCCTCACATAACCTTTTACCGCACGCGCAAATATCTCTCCACGGGATACATCCATCTATAGCATACAGGTCCACCAAGTGCAGCCTCTTCCTCAAGATGAACTGGCAAATGTACCATGATGTCAAAAAAAAAGGGTGGAAATATCATCTCCAGTGACATAGAGTCTCCTCGATGGAGGCACTCATTTTGACAAGCTTCGTTTACATCCAGCTCCTTCGAACAAAGTGAACTGAAGAACCTACTCAAGTTAATCAATGGGACAACAACTTGTTGAGGCAAAATGTTCCGTAGAACTAATGGTAAAAGTTTCTGGAATATAATGTGAAAATCATGAGTTTTCAGACCAGAGAGCAATATCCGATCCTCATGCACACATCTTGGGATATTGGATGCGTATCCATCGAGCAACTTAACTTCATGAAGAAATTTGCATAAAAGTTTCTTGTCCTCTTTCCCCAATTTGTACAAAGCAGGTGGTAATGTGAACTTACCATTCGATGCTGCGGAATCTGCCGATCCTTCCTTGTACCGATATGCTTTGCATGTCAAGTCGGGATTCCTCATTATCCTTACTTTTACCTTCTATTTCTAGCAAAGTCCCCAATATGCTCTCACATATATTTTTCTCGATATGCATCACATCCAAGTTGTGCCTAATAAGCAAGTGCCGCCAAGACGGAAAGCTCAAAAAAATACTCTTCTTCCTCCGGTTGTGCCATCTTTTTCTTCGTCCACGCTGCTTCCTTTTTTTCTTGATTCGGGGCCGAATTTCACCTGTCAAAAGTTTCATCTTTTGCAGCACCTCTTCCCCGGTGAGTGGTTGTGGAGCCCCCTATATTCAAACTTGTTGTTGAAACTAACCTTGTTTCTGCGCCACTTGTGGTTCATAGGCAAAAAGACGATGCCCCATGTAACACATCTTCTTCCCATGCTTCAACCATAAGTAGTACGTTTTTTATGGCGGTATGGACATGCAAACTTGCCTTTCGTACTCCATCCGGACAACATGGCATATCTTTGAAAGTCATTGATTGTCCACGGTAGAATTGCATGCAAATCAAATTCCTTCTTCTCCACTGCATCCCAGGCTTTCACACCATCTTTCCAGAGAACTTTTGAGCTCATCAATTAGAGGCTGCAAGTACACATCAATGCTAACACGAGGCGATTTTGGTCCCCAGTCATCATCGACAACATCCAATACGACTGTTTCAAACACAACCATGGTGGAAGATTGTAAGGAATTAAAATCACAGGCCAGCAACTGTAATTCACATTCATCATACCAAATGGATTGAATCCATCGATGCCGCACCTAGCCCGACATTACGTGGATCTTTTTGCAAACCATTCATATTTGCTGTCCACATGTTTCCATGCTTTGGAGTCCGCAGATGTCGCAATTTTCCATCATCCACCAATTCTTCCTTATGCCAACGCATGTATTTTGCTCTAGTCACTGACATATATATCCTTTGGAGCCGCGGAATCGATTGGGAAGTACCGCAAAATCTTACGTTGAACTCGCTTTTGACCTTGAACATCATCCTGTTCCTCTTTAGATTTGCTTCCACCTTGTCTCACCACATTTTGGGCAATTATCCAGGGACTCATATTCTGTCCCTCTCAATAACACACAATCATTATAGCATGCATCTATCTTTTCATAATGAAGACCAAGATCTCTAACAATCTTTTCATCTTATCCATAGTATCCGGGAGGCAATGACCTTTAGGAAGAACAAGCAAGACCCAGACCAAATGCATCTCAAGCAAGCATTACTACAACCAAACATGCACTTCATTCAAACATTTTGACAATGAAAGACACCTGGGTAAGTTCCGTGCAGCCCGGATACAACTCCTTCCCCGGCCTCTTCTAGCAAATTAAAGAACTTACATTGCCATCTCATTAGGTTGTTCTTCATCGGCATAATTTCACCGCGTATCGTACCCTTGATCAGAGAATGTATCAAATTCGTGGTACCAGCCCTATCATCGACATCATCATCATCATGGTCATGTACAGCTGAGCCTTCACATATACTTTCCTCCTCACGGATGAAGCCTTCGCCGAAACCTCTCCGAAGCAAATGTTTACGAACATCGAGAAAATTTTTCTATATGATGTGGAACGACATTGTGAACATGGACATGGTGCCGTTCCTCCTTTCGAGCTGCCTCCAAAGGCCTGTCAAGATATTCAGATAAACCTTGTTGCCACTCTGCAGATGTCGATCCGCACGCATCCAACTTGTACCTGCCGTGACATTGAATTGAAGTCCCTTTACAAACACACAAAAAGATAAATGTCTTCAACTTCTTCAAATGAAAAATCAAGATGCATATTAATGAAGCCCAAATAAAATCCTTCACAATGCCCTACCCATGTACTTACTCGATCAATATTTCTAACATATTAAAAATAATAAAAACATAGAACTATTAATTCATAACCTAAGAGACTACTATATGTTACCGTGCATAGAAAACAAAAAATCTATCATGCATGGTGGTCAGTCGAGTGCTTACACCGCGTCGCGTGGATTTGCCGATTCACGTCGTCGTCGTGCCTGCAGCCCGATGAGGCGGTGGAGAAGGCGACCAGCTTCCACGATCCCTCGTCTTGGATGGCCGAGGGCGGGGAACGCCCCACGACCCTGCGGTTCTCTGGCGCCGCGGCGTATTGTGCGGCAGGGAGCACGGGCGAGAGAATGCGGCGACGGACTACGTCACGAGAGATCGAGATCGAGCGTCTTTGCTGTACAATGCGTTTTTGGCCTCATGGGCCTCATCCGTTTATTAACTGAGGAGTCCAAAACATGTGTATTTCAATACAAAAGAGGTCATATATACGCTTCCCGTGCAACAACAAACATCTATCCTAGTGGTTTGTCCTTCACTAAACAAATAAGAGGTCATGGGTTCGACTCCACCCGCCCTGTTAGCAGGCAAATTTTTTTGTTTTTTATTAAGTGCAACATATTTTATTTCAGATATTTTGCATTTCACTTATGACACACCTAATTTGAAATTACCAACCAGGTTTTCAAACTTACATAATGTAATTGTTAGGTGCAGTTTTAACAAAAATTTTTAAGCTTACTTACTAAACATCCCATTTCAACTAAGATTAACAATTGAATTATATTATGTAGCCACAAGGTGTTTTTTATATTTCTCAATTCAAATTTCAATTGGTAGCATCAAACACAAATATATTTTACAAAGCATTTCCTAATTGCATCTACATTCTAAAAAGTTGCAATACCACGAGAATTTGCATCAACATACAAGACTAATACAACAAAAGGTGTTTGATGCAATAATTTCTACCTATTGCATCCCTATTCTATATGATGCAATAGCACTCCTTAATGCATCTAGATTCTAAGCGGTTGCAATACCACTTATAATGCATCCACAATTGAAGACTAATTCAACCAAATGAGTTTGATGCAATAATTCCTACCAATTGCATCTGTATTCCTAAAAGATGCAATACATCAAACCTAATGCATCCACGAGGAGTTCTATTGCGTCCAATTAGTTTTGATGCAATAAACGACTATATTGCATCGAATTCTAAACAATGATGCGATACAACCCACACCTATTACATCAAATTCTTGTTTGATGCAAGGGGTATAGATGCAATAGGGT